>JACSYO010002062.1:815000-1020000 GCA_016806645.1 Ophiodon elongatus | reverse complement strand
CTCTATTTCAGACGAGTCATGTGTACCTGACGGCCGAGGGGGCCAATCAGTTCGCCCGGTCCATGGGCGTCCCCGAGGTGCCCCCCGAGTCCCTCATGACAGAGTACTCCCGCATGTGCTGGAGAAAGGAGCCCGACCCCGGCGCCGACCCCGGCGCCAACCCCTTGGCGTCCCAAATGTGAGGCAAAAACATGTGTGACTTGTTTTGTCTGTTGGCGGCGGAGCGGTTTTGGGTTCTGCGGCAGTCACAGAGAGATTCCAGCTGCGACTCGGCATAAAACATAGAAACTCAAACCGAGCCCTGCCGTCGATCCGTACCGCAGGTCCATTTTAAAAGACTGCACCGCAATCAATCCTTTAACTGTCTCTTCAGACCAGCTGACCAAATACAGAGTTGGCGTCCAGTGAAAAGACTAGGAAAGGACACACCTGGGGTTCCTCACTCAAAACTCCTCTCTCCTCGTCTCCTCAGAGGCCCATTTAAGTGACTGGTAGATCCTCAATGATGGCAGGTTTTTCCAATCGAGACGGGGGGAGGAAGGGGTGGGGGGGGGGCGACAATTACTTAGCTGGATGAAAAGCTCTCGCAGATTCCCCTGGACGTAACTAAATCTACTCTTCATATCTCAGAACCCCTAGAGTCAATATTTATTGGAAAGTGAGGCATTTGTGGAACATACTGAGCTCCAGGATCGACAATGGAGAAATAAAGAAGAAAGGTAGAGCAAAGAGCAAGAAGAAAAAAAAAAAGGAGTAAAGAAAGGTGTCTCTTCACCTGGTTCCAGCGGGTTACCACTTGGTTACCAGGTTACTGTGTACAGCCTTCGGTGTTCATTCAACTATAATGAAGTCAATCTGAGTTCCTTCTTCCCGCCCCTGTGTGTGTGGCTGTGTAGGGGGAAGATGGGCACGGTCGGAGCAGTGGCGGTCGACAG
Source organism: Ophiodon elongatus (assembly GCA_016806645.1). NCBI lineage: Eukaryota > Metazoa > Chordata > Actinopteri > Perciformes > Hexagrammidae > Ophiodon > Ophiodon elongatus. The sequence continues at coordinate 1,019,065 of JACSYO010002062.1, read as the reverse complement.
CGAGGGCAACATAGCATGTGCGACCTCTACCGGCGGGATGCTGCACAAGATGGAGGGCCGGGTAGGCGACACGCCCTGCATAGGTCAGTCCTCACACTCAGTTTGGAAATACATAAGAGAGAGGGAGAGACCAAAGCAATAGGGAAGTGTTTTTATTTTTGTGAACGACCTTTGGCCAAAATAATTTCAACACGTGTGCTTAATCAGTACAGACAGTCCGCTCACTTAACAGCGGACTGAGAGCTCTTGTGTTTGCGGACAACATACAGCACAACAATAATGACACCCGTTGCGCGGGGCAACCTTTGATTCCTTTGTGGAGCGATAATGAAATGCACGTTCCTTTCGAAATAAAAAGAAAAGGGGGGAGGGGGGGCTTCCAATTGACAACCAGTGTGATGCAGACCAATTTATAGAAGTGATGTCAGAGCCACAGAGTCGCACGAATAACCAGAATCCAGAGCGACTTTTGAGAAGATGAGCGTACATTGGTTGTTTAGTGAAGAGCAGCTGGTGGATTTTGGCCCTTTAGGCCTTTCTGATCTGTCACTGACAGTGAAAGAGTGATTCCACTGTCTTGAGTCAGCGGCAGACGTACAGACGTACTCTGCCATCTAGTGACACAGATGTGTAATTGCATCCTTTTATCAACCGCCGCTCTGTCGTCCTTCGCAAAGAAGGGTTGAGGCGTTTTTGCAAAAGGTTTTATTTTATGACACTTAAGGGGAAAAAACAAACTGTTCTTTTTTTTATCTCCTATTCACCTAATTTATTGCAGCTTGTTTCCGTTTCTATCTGAAACTACAAGGGGAGGAAAAAAACTTGAAATAAAAATGTTTCAAAATTGTCACTGCGTGCAGGGAGCGGAGGTTATGCTGACAACCAGGTGGGAGCCGTGTCGACTACAGGCTACGGAGAAGCCATCATGAAGGTTACTCTGGCCAGACTCATCCTGTTCCACATGGAGCAAGGTCACACACACACACACACACACACACACACACACACACACACACACACACACACACACACACACACACACACACACACACACACACACAGTGTTTCTGCAGTGGGGACATGGTGTCACAAAGAAGCTGATTTGTTCTAAATGTTGCACTGACTTCTGGGTGAACACTAACCTTATTATTTCTTCCCTCCTCTGTTCTCAGGTCAGTCGGTGGAGGCTGCCAGTGATTTAGGCCTGGCCTACATGGAGTCCAGAGTGGGTGGGCTGGGTGGGGTGGTGACGGTGGACCCTCAGGGCCACTGGGCCGCTCGCTTCTCCAGCCTGCAGATGGTCTGGGCTGCGGCCCAGAAAGACACCCTGCACTACGGAATGCTCGCCGGGGAAGACTTCACGCAGAGCATCGATGACCCACTCTGACGGGAGGCACAACACTTCTCTGATTTCTCTGAAGACATCGTTAATTCAATTCAATTCAATTCAATTCAATAAATTTTTGTATAGCCCAAAATCACAAATTACAAATTTGCCTCAGAGGGCTTTACAATCTGTACACACTGACATCCTCTGTCCCAGAACCTCTCATCGACTCAGGAAAAACTCCCCCAAAAAACCCGTTCAACAGGGAGAAAAATGGAAGAAACCTTCAGGAGAGCAGCAGAGGAGGATCCCTCTCCCAGGATGGACAGAGTACGAAAATAGATGTCATGTGTACAGAATGAACAGCATAACAGAGTTACAACACGTTGAATTCACATAAAATAGAAAAGAATGTGCGTCAGCAGTTCCACGGAAGGAACCAGGAGGCAGGACCAGGGTCCAGATGCAACCACGATTCGTGGAAACCTGCGAGGCGAGAAAGCACAAAGACTCCGAGGGAAGAAGTAGAGTTAGTAATGTGCATTTATAGAACATGAATTCATACAGAAGGAGAGGGAGAAAAGGATAGAGGAGCTCAGTGTATCCTAAGTTGTCCCCCAGCAGTCTAGGCCTATAGCAGCATATCTAGGGGCTGGACCAGGGCAAACCTGAGCCAGCCCTAACTATAAGCGCTATCAAAGAGGAAAGTCTTAAGTCTGGTTTCATAGAAGAGGAGCTTGATAACTGAAGGCTCTGGCTCCCATCCTACTTTTTAAGACTCTAGGAACCACAAGCAGCCCCGCATTTAAACAAGTTAAACAACCCACATGATATCAGACACTATGGAGGCTGGACTGAACAAGGTTTATCAATATTCAAACAAGCACAAAATGTCTATAGATCGAAAGTTTCGAAAAAGTATCTTTTGCCTATACGTTTTAAAATTATCTTTAATACTCTGCAACCTATTAGAACTCGAGGTCCATCTATAAGTATAGAAATTGCCGTATTTTATTACAACATTGCCAAAATTCCTAGCCCTATTTTTTCTGAAAATTGATCATTCATGAATTTCCTTTTGTTTGTTTGTTTTTACACCATAAAGCTTTTTCAAATAAAGAAATGTTTTTGTTTGCAAGTGTGATTTTCAAATGACCCTTTGACAAAATATTTCCTCTATAATACAAGACTTGTATTTCTTGTTTGATCATATCTGTATGTCACTGTATATCTGTATATCCATGTGATTCATCCGGTGAATCAGAGCCAGTATTCGTGATTCGCTGCTGATCAGATGATGAAGCTGAAGCTTTGTGTAGGAAAACACTGATTCTTAACAATAACTGTCCTCTAATCCCTGACCATTGTGAGTTTCACGCTTCATTTACCCGTAAAGCCTGTGTGGAGTTGCACTGATGTGATGTGTCTGTATGCGTTACCCTCTTGGATCCACTAGATGGCGTTGTTGAAACACAAACCCACACTTAAAGCACAGACTGTGATCAGGTTCATCTTTGCTGTGCAACATCATAAGTGAACTCTCTTTGCTATTTATATTTAAATATTTTGAGAAGAAGGAAGATTTTACATATGCAGTCAAAGCATAAAGCTGTGTCTGTGCTTTCAGAGTCTGGATTTTCTTATTGTCTTCTTATTTTTGTGTGTGTTCGGGACGTTTGTGGGCAAAAGCCTTTGGGTGCGTAAAAACACGCATCCACGAGGAAGCTACGAAAAATGCACACAACGCCAAAAAAAAAAGCATGTTGCCGTCTATCTTCGGCTGTACTAAATTAAAGGCAACAAAAAGTCCAAAACATTTACTTTTCAAAGATATTGTGCAACATATTCATAAAGAATAAATGTCAGTGAGCATTCATGTGGTGATACAGAGGTCAAAAGACACAAAAACGTGGCTAGGATTCTAAAGTCAAGAGTTCATTCAAATATAACCGTTGTTTTTATAGCATTCTTTAATAACCCTGATTCTGAGTCAGAGCTTTTAAATGACTTCATTTGTGAAATATTATCTGTATGGTAGACATCTAATGAACTTTCAAGTTGGAACATGGCAGGGTATATATTAGTCGAACAAGAAGCATGAAGGGACTTTGTGACTACTTGACGAATTTGTCCGACAAACCCTCCCATTCCGACTGTACGGGGCAGTTCAAATTCATACCTTGAGCTCCATGACAGGTGATCACTAGACCTGAACAGAGAGCAGCAGGAATGAGTCCTTAAAACCAGGAAATGAGTCGGCATTTTTGCACTTCCGGCTCCCAGGTCTCGAAGTCAAAGTTGTTTTTGGAATGGATAGATCTTTGAAATAAAGTCTGTGGTTAACACGAGCTTGAGAATTTTTTACTTTGTGTTCTACAACATAAAATACAGCAATAAGTACCGCACTAAAAAAAAAGCGTTAGCTAACAAGCGGCTAAATGTCATCGAGACAACTCTAGTCCCCTTTAGCTTAGTGGTGGTGACGTGAAGCCGTGTGACCGTTGTGCAGTTCCTTTATAGCCTAACGTTAGCTTTTTGCTTCTGCGATTAAAAGTGTTGTTCATTTATGAAGATTACCTCGCTGAACAAAACGTGTGAGTATCATAAACGTTTGTTTGCAACAGAGAAATAATCCAAAGTGGTGGTAATGGATGAATCCCATTGGCTTTTTGTCAAGGGAAACTCGTGCGATGCTAACTTCCTGGTTGGCCTACAAAGAAACATAATCTCTGCAGCGCTCTATTGTTCTGTAGATATGAATAGATTCAACCTTTTTGCTTCCTTATTGCAGAAGGACAATGAGCTTTAGCTCTGCAAATAGACAGCTTTTAACTCAAAATGTCTCTCTTCTGCTCTGACGTCCCTGTAGCTCTCCATCTTCTTCCTCCAATAGAATATCTGTGCTTTCTCATCTCTTCTCCGCCACCTCTGACAGATCAGTGAAATTGGACCCCCGGCTCCTCTCCTCCCCTTCCTTTGTCTCTCCTCTGCCGTGTTTGCATTCTCACATATATACGAAACACACATTTACCTAGACGCACCGCCTCCCTTCACTCCCACGGTTTCCTTCAGATATAAACTGTTTTGCTTGCAGATCATTGTCTATATTGAGATTGTGTTGTTTTATAATTGTTTGCTTAAGCCTGGCCTGTTTGTATTAACCAGTTAGATGGATTATAGGGAGGTATTTCAGGAAATATTAACATTAATATACCCAAAAATACAAGTGTTCCAGGACTTCTTTTGGGACTTGTGACCAGTCTTCTACGTGCAGGGCAAAGAAATGTAAATATGTGTGGATTTATTATTGACATTTTTGGATGTGGTAAATATAAAAATTTTAATTTATTATATTGAATTAAAGGTATCATGGAGGCGACAACCTCCGGTTATGCCAAGTGAAGCCAATGCGGAAGTGTCTTGAAACTTGCATTCTCTCCACTGACCAGCAGGGGGCAACTCCTCCTGTTGCAAAAGGAAGTCTGATTGTATAGAAGTCTATGAGAAAATGACATTCCCTCAGTACACATTGTAAACATGAGTTCATGGTCTAAATCGCTAGTTTCAAGTGTTTCAAATAAAAATGTTGACATGATGATGGCGCTAGAGGAAAAGGTCAATGAATCATTAAAATTATTACAATTCATTCTCAGGGCAACATGGATGTCTCGAACAAATATCATTCCAATTCAACCAAAAGGTTTTTTTCAGAATGTCGGTACACAATTTCATAGTTGTTTTTTCCTGATCCAACAGCAAAGCCTTCTGGTAAAGTGTCCTACAGTAAACCGAGGGGAATATCCTCTGTAGGTCACACATCCCGCCTCTGCTTTGAGTGTCAACTATCATTCTTAATCCCCATGTCCTTATGGTGCTTTGAGTATAAACACTTCTACTTCAAACCGAATGACAATTTAATCTGCATTCAGATCCTGATACCAGGAGGCTTCTGCTCATGTTTGTATCCTAAACAAAGCGATAATGAGGGTAGCGGTAAAAAGCAACCGGCACAAATGTGCACTGCCGTTTCAGGTTTAAGGAATGTGTGTTCCCGTCCGTAATGTACAGTATCTGTGAGAGAAGCCGTTTCAGAGTGAGGCCGACTCTCCCTTCTTCGAGGGGGCCGGTTCAGGGTTTGTGCTCGCCCGGGGTTACGCAGACAGCACACGGTGCTCGGACTAAAGCTCCCCGACCCCCGAAGGCTCAAAACTACTCCTTGGACGTTTAGATTTGTTAGCTTTATAAATATATATCATGTTTTGTTGTTGTTGCTTTCTTTCTTTTATTTTAGAGCAACATTAAAACCTTTCGACATTAAGTACTGTACCACCACTTTTTCACTTTTTAGTTCTACTCCTTCGCTATAGTTCATAAATACAAAAATAAACAAGTGTTTATAAAAACATATATGACAGCTGATGAGCTTTTTCGAATACTTCTCCTATCACTGATTCCATGGTACTTAAAATGTGCTTGTTGATAGATTTCTACCAGCCGGTTGTTTTCACCTTGTGAAATCTGTATGTGAGTGTGACAGACTTTCGTGACCGCGGTAGAGTCACAACTAGAGATGGGTTTCTTGAGCAGCAATACAAGAAGTTCCAAAATCTGTAAAATACATTTGATATAATTAGATTCCATTGATTATCTTGTTCTTCTGATCAAACTCCGTATGGCATCACTAACGTTACCTGCGGTGGACGAGGATGGACGGCTGCTCGACAGTCAAAAACTGAGCATTTCTGCTGATTTCTGTTCTGCTTGTTGGTCACATGTTGTGATAAACTGCTGCTGCTTCCTCCCTCGCTTGTGAGGGTTTTATTGAGTTTGAGACAACGAGATTTCTCAGCATCTACTGGAGTAAAATGTAGCCACACTTTGGATCTTTTTCTTCTCTCTGCCATGATGTGTGTCTCCCCCTGTACCGATCTGGAGTCGGTGTGTGTGTGTGTGTGTGTGTGTGTGTGTGTGTGTGTGTGTGTGTGTGTGTGTGTGTGTGTGTGTGTGTGTGTGTGTGTTGCAGCAGAGGAGGCGTAGAGCCCAGCAGCTGTTGGCTCATGCCAGTAAGGCTCTGGCTGAGGCCGTCGGCCTGTGTCTCCAACACGCCCTCCGTCATCCTGGCCGACGCCTCCCTCAACATGTTGGAGTGTCATGGCCAGCGCGACCCTGCAGCGTCGGGTCAACACCTCGCCCTGTTTCAGGTATTGTGCATCACGTCGTAGGTGCATTCACTCCACTGCCTGAGTCTCCCTTCTGAAGAAGGCTCCACACAGAGTACATTGTATGAAACGGGTGTTCGTATGCTGCCACCGACACCGCGCAGGTGTCTCTGTGCACAACACAGTCCCTTTGCATCTGTGCCCTGTGTCTGTGTGTGTGTGTCAGAGTAAAACACGACTCCGCCTCTCGTGCAAAGACGGGCACAGAGACAGAGAGAGCAGGTTTGAGGGGACAACTGGGCAAGATGCAATCACAAGGGTAGAGGGGAGAGAGAGATGGGGAGGAACTTCCTACAAAGGACCCCCAACTGGATTCGAAACTGGGTATGTTGTGGTTTATGGTCAGCGTCTTGAGCCATGCAAACCCTTTTATAGGATTCATACCAGCCATGACAGCGACGCTGCGTCTGTCTGCGTGTATGTATCACCACAGCATAATGTGGCCCTGGGGTCATCGACTGCAGTGGGAACTACCTCTGAGGCGGCTTTGAGTACTCTGCCAGGTGTTTACGTCCGTTGGTGTCCGCGGACAGATTTTGGCACCATGATGGCGTCAAGAATCTGGCAAGATGCCGGCGCTACAGGTGCGTAGCTGAGATCAAAGTGAAGGTCGAGTTTGAAGAGGGACATGTAGAGCGAAGGGCCATTGCCCCCCTAACACACACACTTTACGCCCCAGGCCCCTTTCTATTTTGCTTTCTTTTGTAAATGTGTGTATAAGCAGTGTAGTACAAAGTCAAAATAAACCTCATACCATCACATACCTTCTTCAATACAGATTTAACTTTGAACTATACAATATATTAAAAAATTATAACAATTTCTAGCTTTAAGAACATTAATCTATTAGATTTTATTTTGGTTCTGATTTATGATCGTAGTTTGATTTAAGGTCAGGGCGTCTGTTAGGGTTGTACTTAGGGGTTAAATGTGGTCAATTAAGGCTTCCTGCAAGCTTAGCGAAACGTGTTCCACTTCACATAACCGACGCTACGAGCCGGAGAACGTCTGCTCATAAAAGGAGACGTGCTATTGAGACACTGTCAGCTGATCCGTGCGGAATGAAAAGGACATCAGCATACAGTTGACCTCCCAACACAGTCAGCAGCGTGGAGGTCGATGCACCGTCTGCAAAGTGAGAGTAGGCCTGTCCTTTCCTCACTGCTGGGCAGCTATATGAAGGTTGTGTTCATGGCCCAGTAGGACACACCAGTGTTGTGGGTTTTTTGTTTGTACAATGTTTTTTGTCTAAACAAAGCAATAATGTGGGTTTGGGCTTCTTTTGAGATGTATGGTTACAGTATGAATTAGCTTTAAAGGATGGTTGAATTAGGGAAGAAATAGTCTATGCAAAGGACTCATTAGCATAGATGTTGTGTGTGCATGTGTGTGTGTGTGTGTGTGTGTGTGTGTGTGTGTGTGTGTGTGTGTGTGTGTGTATGTGTGTGTGTGTGTGTGTGTGTGTGTGTACTAGCCCTCTGACTCTGCAAGGTGAAATTTTAATTTGGCCCCGCTGACCTACAGCTTCCTGGCTGGGTCAAGTTAAACACAAGTAGATAAGATAGTAAAGTACCGGAAGTGATGTTTTAGCTTTCGTTTTCTGTAAAGAATAACACCATGTTATATTCAAAGAGCATTATCAAATGGTGGGAAAATAGAGTGGTTTAAAAACATGTAATAGCATATATATTTCCCAAATTTTATATATAATTTTACTAATACGGCTTTATCTTATTGTGAAACGAATAACCGGAAACCCGGTCTTGTTGTGGCTAATGATTGTGAGCTAACTTTCCCACCGGTCATTGAAAAAGGGGGCCGGACTCCGTCGACTCCGTCCAGCTTTCTTCCTACAAAAACCTCCGTCGCTAACAACGGACAGCGGTAACCGGGACAGAAGAAAGTAGGCCTCTCAGAAAGTATCACTTACAATAAAATGTGTGAAATCTTCAGGTTTCCTGCACTTTGAAAAGCGTTTTTGTCGTCTTCAAGTTCACCCCCTGCCCCGGAGGAGTCGCTGAGGACAAGTGGCCGGCTTCGACAGAAGACTGAATTTATTTCGTGACCTCTTTAACATTTATGCCAAAGTTTGTTTAAAGGAATGTCCGCTGCCATTTAAAATCACCGCGACATGTAAAGAGCAGCCCCGCTGATCCGCTGTCTCCAACTGCTGTCCGCAGGGGAAGTGCTCGTGGTGAGTTAACTTGCCTCCGGACTGGTTCCGTTGGATCTTGTCCTGTGCGGGCGTCCTCTTGTGCCAAACTCCGGTCAGAGATTAATGAAGCTCGAGTTACCATAGCTTTTAGTGCATGTGCATACATTGTGGAACAGTTGTCAATATATTACTAAATTAAAATATGTCAATCCTACATTCGGCATAGTTGAAAAATCATGAACACTAGTAATATTGATAAAAACACGTCTTTAAACATTGGTTTATCTGGCTTTATCGCCACTTAACTAATCATCCATAAACTAACGTTCCGCCAATGGGGACGGTCGAGGGATGTCACAACCAGAGAGAGATTTTAATCGGCAAAAGTGCTATTTAGTGAATTATCTATAAGCCGAATCTGCCAGAAAACTCAGTATAAACCTTTAGTACACTTACTCGGGCTCTATCTAGTATATAATTATGCTGACAATCAAAAAAGTTCTAAATTGATTGGATTTTTTTTATTGAGTTTGTCATAGCATATGTTCAGTTTTAAGAATGAACAAAATCCGCGTCAACACAGCAGTGGAGCTCAGGCCGAGTGCTTTTAATGAACTGTGATGCTTGTCAGAAGTGTTGTTCTACAGAGTATAGAGGCTTTGCCAAAGAACATAATGTAGGCCTGTACATTTCAGAATGTAAAACATTAATAAATAGACTTTAGGGTTATCAGATGACATTAAATAAGATCTTACCAATCATATTTGAACAAATGCATCAGCTCAAATGTCCAGTTTACAAAGTACATTTTACTGTATGAAGATATACAGTAACACCCAGCTGTAAATAATAGGGGGCCTGACTAATTTAACAGAAAAGGCCAGTTTGATTGGAACACCAGCAGTAACCATAGTAGCCACACCGAGGGAAAGAAGTAATCAGATTACACGTAGCAATTTTTGACAAAATGTACAATCTTTTTTTTACATTTTTACATTTTGTTTATTAGAGACACAAACAACATTTATATGGATTATTGTCCATATTTGGTACTTGGCTATGAATTTCCCGGAGTCACGCTATTTTTTTAAGCTTAAGTAGGCTACTCTAAAAATGAATGTGAAGTAATGTGGTCGAACACTAACAGAATGTGTCTTTACATTTGTGAAATCAGTAGATGAGTAGAATAACGGGCAGCAGAGGAGGATGCACTCATCCAAGGTCAGGCTGCCCTTTAGGATCATATGTTAGTGAGCGGAATTGAACCAGTGGATGGGACCTTCTGAGGGTTAAAAAGAATGCTCTGTAATGGATTTTACTTCATGGGTGGATTACACAGTTCAACCGTGTCTTCACTTACCACTAGATCACTGAATAGTCAACTTCTAAAAGTACATTCAAAGTAGGTAATCAGTAATCTGCAGTGGGTTGCATATAAAAGTGCCCCCCCCCGCCCCCACCTCTCTCTCTTAGCCCTGCCTATTCATCCGTCTCTTTCCTCCCTTGGGATGGTGGTCGGTTTGGTTCCCAGGCAGAATGACTGAGGGAGAAAAGCTTTATTACAGTGAGGGAGAAGTGTAATTATTCAACCAACAGAACCCATTTTCGATGTACCTGTCAAGTGGGGGAGCATACAGATGCCGGCACCCTCCAAGGTGTTCTCGGATCATTGCTCCGTACCGACGCGTTGTTGTTGCGCGAGTGCAGGAAATGACCAACATTCTCCAAATCTGAAATCTCTAAAAAAAAAAACGCTCTGTTCTCGAAAGGTTCGCGTGTGGCTATTGAGGAAGTATTTGTTTAGCTGGCAACATTTTCCTGTTGCACGCCACCATCCCTTCTTGTGGCAATAATTCCCCAGTCATATGCATCATATTTCAGTTTCTTACACAACCCTGCCTAAAATTAGCCTAATTTTGTTCATTGAAAGCTAATTTACTTATCCAGTGCTAAAGTTCTAGCATGTGGTGTGATGTGGTCCTTCTAACTTGAATGTGCAGCAGGCATCATTTGCATCTTCACCAGTGGTTGGCCGTAGTTTTCACGCTGTAAACTGATAATGTGCTGCTGCTGCAGAGGTTACACAGGACGTCCTTTAGCCAGTTGAAAGCGGCGTACGTCCTTGTGAGCTCGCCTGCTTTTATGTGTGTACAGTGTGTGTGTGTGTGTGTGTGTGTGTGTGTGTGTGTGTGTGTGTGTGTGCGTGTGCGTGTGCGTGTGTCGGGGTTGTTTGTGTTGATCCAGGCCTCTGAGCTCTTTGTGTTCGAGGAGGGGTCTCCGGCCTCGCACGGCTGACCTCAGGGTTGCCATGGAGACATCGGGGAGCGACTTCCTGTATTCTCGAGCCCATCCCGCAACACATTAAAGGGCAGGGGTGTGGAGTCGAACTCAAAATGGGGGCGAGGGAGGAAAGGGAGGGGGGCAAAGACGATTCTATTTCGAATGAGATTATTCATTGCACAAACACGTATGAATGAATAAATAATGTAACAAAGTAGTAGTAAATAAAAAAAAAAGTTAAAGGCAATAAAGTGGAGCCATTTGGAGCCAAGTTGAAACCAAAAAAAATGTTGTTTCATCCTTCTAAGCTACATTAATATAACAAATCAACTGCTCACCTTTTATACATCATTACCAATAATCTAGGTCCTCAATAATGTGAAGCTGGTTCAAAGTTAAGCTTGAGAAAAAAGCTGTTTTTCTACTCTGTAAATAGTGAGTGTAAAAAAATATTGATACACTGTTTCGTGATACTGTGTCGAATCCCAAAAACACTATCCATTTTATAATGAGTAGTTTATATGGAAAGATTCGTGGCACACAGTGGCTCAAATTGCCCAAAAAGTAGGACTATTATGTCGGGTGTTACAGGGACTGTTATAAATGCAGACCCCATTTTCCTGATTGGATACAATTTTATTTTTTATTTCTTTTTCATGTTATGCATATGGTGGTGTGCCCAATACACTATGACAGTTTTCCTAAAATTGTAGTTGCAATATATCGCCCTCTTTACAGCATTGCCATATATTTCTATATTAAATCGTAATCCCTGTATCGTAATATGTATCATATCTCCATATTCTTGGCAATACACAGCCCTACTCATCCGCCTACTTACTTTCCAGTCAAGAACTCGGTAATCCGTCTTCATAATCTTATACGAATTAAAAGCCTCCAGACAGGGACACCGTTAGTGGAGTATCATTGGTGTAATTAGGTTGTTTTTAATGCTTTGAGTCACTGAGGCACAATACCACAACAGAGTCAAAGAATACTTCAAACAAGGCTAGTTAAAGAAGTAATTGAAATTTTTTTGGGGGAAATGCTTGAAAATAAAATGTCTACCACTCATGTCTGTGCATTAAGTCTGAAGCTAGAGACTGGATGTGGTTAACCTAACTTAGCTTGAAGAGTAGAAGGAAGGGAAACAGCTTGCTTTGGCTCCCTCCACCATTTAATAACCGACAGCTCTGAAGCTCACTAATTAACACGTTCTACGCACTGTTTAATTCATACGCGAACGCATATGTAAAAACAACAATTTGACGTTTTGAGCACTAGCTCGGCTAGTTAGGTGAGCCGTTTCCCCCTGCTTCCAGTCTTTAGCTAAGCTAGCAAGGCTAATCCCCTCTCGTCTGCAGTTCTGTTCCTAACTCACAAATGTCAGACATCTGTCGCCGCTATTTCCATAAATGTTGAACAATTTCTGACAACCTTTTGATGGTTATCACAGTAGAATGAGCGAAGCACAAATACATGAACTATAGTGTGGGGGGGGAAATCTACACAGAAACGTGCGTGTTTGTAACCCATTCATTGAGACAGACCAGGGGTTTATTATCAACTTTTCCAACAGCATTGCTAAACATAGTTTCCTGCCTGCCCCCGGTACTCTGCACCCGAGGGTGTTGAGGGACATTAACCCGCTGTTTTTGTCCTTTAGGAGTCAACAGTGTTAATGATCAGAGTTCTGGTTTCACGGGCCACCAGCTCGGTTAGTATTCGGGACCTCTGATTGGAATATCCGCCGGTCCGTTAAACTGCTGACGGAAACTGATATACAAGGTCAGAGAGAGAGAGTGAGAGAGAGCGAGAGAGAGAGAGTGAGTGAGAGTGAGTGAGTGAGTGAGTGAGAGAGTGAGAGAGAGAGAGAGAGCTGAGGAGGAAGGGAAACTGCAGGATCTGTGCTATCAGATAAAGAGTGGAAACCTGTAGGAAAACTCCAGCTACACACACTCACACACACACACACATGCACGTTAACACACTAATGCGAAGGTCGTACTCACTGGCAAGTGTTTCTAATGAAGATTAGAAGTAATCTAATTAGGAAGTCAAGCGGCGCAGATTACACTTGTTTGACTTGGATTCAAATATTAGCGTATACTGAATGGTATATCAATCTCAGTCTGTGGAGCGCAGGAGGATGGTTGTTGCAGTCGAAAGTGCCCGCATTTTTGGAGAAATTTACTGGAAAAATCATGTCATTTAACGGCAGAAACGTGGAAACGTGTGTATATGTAAAATCCAGCGAGATGAGCAGTAACTAGCGCAGTGGAGTTAACGCAGGTACTGAGTCACCAATGACACTTCCGTTAGTAGTACCCAGGTCATAGTGTGTGTGTGTGTGTGTGTGTGTGTAGAAGTTGTGTAGCTTGTGTGAGTTCACGTAAAGAGTTAGGCTGTGAAGGAATTCTTTAAAAATGAGATTTATCAGATAAGAATGGTATTCTCATTATGTTGATTCCCTGTACATTCCAAACTATGATTTTTATTTTATTATTTGTGACACATGATGTATTTCCCTCTTGCCCAATGTAACTTTTCTAGGAAACCAGGAAGTCTTTTAACTTGGAAACTATAGTTTCTGCCCCTCAAAGGTCCTGGGAACTATAACCAAGAACTGAGCATTTCTGCCTTTTTTAAAAAAATTTTTGCCCAGTTGATAGTCACGCATTGTAACTAACTTCTAAAGAAGAGTGAGAGTAGTTGAGCGTAACTTTATTTTCTAATTGACCTTTTCCCCCTTTGTTGTCAAGCTATCAGAGCAACTGTCACAAACTACACTCCCTGAATAAATTTAAAAAAAGAAGCGATTTCAGAGAGAAGCAGACAGAAGGGTCTATAATTTGATTTTGAAGGATTTATCCAGGATGTCAAACTGAGTAGTAAAAACGGGTTGAAAAGATAAAGATAGAAACTAGAGTGTAAAAGTGAACCACCACATCAGCTGGCGATCGAGACAGAAGCCAGTGAAATGAATGAGCAACAGTGTTCCTGTCAAGCCGGGTAGGTCTTTATTCACTGTTACTATCATTAAAAATAAAGCAGCATGTGTATATACATTCAGTATACCTTCAGTGGCTAGCGTAGCATAGAAGTGCTAATGCTAGTTCATGACGCGTTAACGTACTTACTTAATATTAGCTCCACAGGTTTTTACGTAGAAACGCAGCGTTTTAGAAATATCTCCCTCTAACCTCACCGGGTAACAAGAATCACTATTAGAATGAGGTGGTTTACAGTTCGAATTGGTTTGGAAAAAGCATGAGCTCCATGAAATGGATCGTTAGCACGGAAAACAATGTCGCCCATGGAGACCAAAAAAATGATGATTGTAGTCGAAAATTCAACGAAAAGAATTACGGCAAACAGACTACATTGTACTTGAAGTTCTCCGTTGGTGAAAGACTAGAATAGCTGCCGGACTTCAAAGGTTCACTTTGGCACATAACACAGCTAGAGGTCATCTGAAGTTGATGTACTGCACCATTTAATGGTGTTTAACCTGGCACACTGAGGCTCGCATTGTGTGGGTGTATAGAAGTGCCTCTTGAGTGGATGAAAGAACTCACAGACACGGTGTTTGCCATACTTTAAAGGTTTCCTCTGTAGCAGTTTTAAACATCAATATATCACCATTGAATTAACTGTCACCTTGGCATATTTACTGTACACAGATCAGACCATGATAGGCCTTACTATGCACCAATGGCATTCGCAGTGCTAGCGTTTCTCAAAATCCGCACCACATTTTGCTTCAAGGGAAATTGCACCCATTTTCAAAATTCATACAACTAAGACAGTTTAACAAATATTAGTAAATATGGATAATGTTTTCCCAAATCCAGAAAACCCTAAGTGCTAAAACTATTACTATCAAGTATAAAGTGTGGAACCGCTTTACTGACAATGAATTGGTAAAATATGTTATTGAAGACTAGAAGAGCACGAAGGGTAATGTTCTCAGTGTTCAGGTACGTTTTCTGTTTCACAACTGAGAACACGACACAAGAAACTGAAAGAACTGTGTTGTGACTTTAATGGGCTACGTACTGCAGCTATATCTTGGGGAACAGCACTACAGTCAGAGACGCTTGATGAAAGGGTTAACTGTTGTTCATCAAGGAGCACGTAAAGGTACGTGTTAAACAAACAGGAAGCATGTGGTCATCAAATGTATTTTTTCAACTTTGAAAGGAGACAGGTCAACCTTTTCCGACCGCTTGTAGTCTTTATGCATAAACTGTCAAGTTTGGCTTGAAGTTTAAACCCTGTCGCGCTGACTGTCACGCTAAACAAAAAAAATAAGGCACTAGTCGTTTTGTTGCCTGCTTTTCAGAAAAAGAGCGAAACCCATAAAATGCTTCTTTCGTCTTTCAGAAGGCTCTCACTGGGCAAATTCCAACTTTGATAATCGGTTATTCAGCTGTCACGTCACCTCTTTTTGACCAAACCAAAATGCCACCCTCGTATTGGCAGCGAGCGGTGTCAAGAGTTGAGGTTTTATCGAAAATAGGAGCTGCTGGCTGGATGGCATGGAAGCCAAACTGGGAAAAAAGTGCCCCTTAGTCTTGCACTACCAGGTATGTACTTCTGTTGATAAGACGGGCCCCATTATAGTCTGATTTTGACATTCAGGGCGTACGGTAGAGAACAGCATGAATTCAAACTTACAAAAAAATCCTAAATAGTTGCAATCTGTACAAAGACTAAACTGCTTTTCATGTATTTTTTCAAAGAGAATGTCGCTCTAAGATGGTAATTTTTACTGAGACCAAGACATTTATCATTCCCTTTTTTTCTCCTTAAAGTTAGTCCACCTCTGCAAGAAGTAGATTTGAAGGTTTTGGTAGTAAAAGCTACTGGATGTGTGAGGCTTTGACATAGCCTGGGATTTAAGGATCCATCACTCTTTGCCAACGCACACAAATCAAATTTACAAACACACAACATGATTATGTTATTTTTGTACAACTAAAACACAAAACATCTCTTTCAGTCTATTAAGCAATAGTGTAGATTAAGACCTGCGTCAGACATCTTGTGCAAAGACTAGAAGTTAGTGTGTACACCTGCTTTTCTTTCGCCTACCTTCCTCTTATTCCCTCTGTCGACCTCCTGCCTCCTTCTCTCTCTCTCTCTCTCTCTCTCTCTCTCTCTCTCTCTCTCTTCCTCTCTCTGGCTCTCTCTGGCTCTCTCTCTCTCCCTCTCTCTGCCTCTCTCTCTCTCTCTCTCTGTCTCTCTCTCTCTCTCTCCCCCTCTCTCTGCCTCTCTCTCTCTCTTCGCTCTGTGTGTTAGCCGGTTGCCAAGTGCTAAGAATCTGGGGAATGCAGGATTGCAATGTTCTGATAAAGTTTGCTTTGTTCCCCAAGTGACCTGAGAGAGAGAGAGACAGGGAAACCGAGAGAGAGTAGCAGCCATAAGTCTACACACATGAGAATCTTATTATTCTACAAACACACACACACACACACACACACACAGAGTGTGTAGACAGTAATGAGACGTACTGTAAAGCAGACAAAGTGTGAACGCAGTAATACACGGGTCATGTAATTAGAGCTGAACAACATGTTCTGGTGGATAAGTAGATTCCTGAAGCATTCTCTTTCTACTGCATTGTCGAACCATCCATTGGGGTTTTTTACAATACACCGTCTGAAGTTAAGAGCATTCATGCAACACAGGACCACGAGTCAAGGGCTCTCAAGGCTTCCCAGGGTTACTTCAAGGGTATAGCGGGGATTTGTAAGTTTCAGTTGGTTTATTTAAACTCTGTCATTGTCTGCCAGTTTGTGCTGGAGTGGAAGCAGACTGACCATTTGAGTCACAGAGGTAAAGTAAATGCTAAAATATGATCCCCACACGGTAAACAGTCAAACTAAACTTTTGCTGAGGCTTGAACAAACACGGGCACGAGTGGCGGTGTTTGACGCCTGTTCCAAGCTGGCTCTATGTGAAACCGCTGTTTTTGTGTGTGATACGATGTGACATTTATACGTGTATATAAATATACATTATCTACGTGGGGAGCGGGTAGTCTTCAACGGAGTCCGCCATCTGGCACCGCCATGTTTCTACAGCATGAACGGACAAACTTTTTACGTTATCCGAAGGCAGGGATACGTTCCAAAACCCGGCATTAAATGGGCCAGGGTGCTAAATTCTTAAAGATCAGAGTATTGATAAGCCCTGACGTTACTGTTGCTTTTTATGAGCTGAGCTCTTTCAGCTACACACACGGATACACGGACACAGACTGACGCACAAAGCGCTAGCAGAGAGGCCGCTGTGGTCAGCTGAAGTGAAGGATACTCAAGTCAACTACGCTTGTTACTGCACTAAAATATTTGCGAGTAAAAAGCCAATACTTTATCAATACATCTGTGCAACAAGCATGAACATGTAAACGAAAGTGAAACCTAGTTCAATCGGCTCTGTCCGCTTTGTTTACACAAACGCAGCACGCTGGTTGTCTGAAAGCTCTTTTTTGTTGTAAACTTCTCTGCTGGCTGAGACAAAGCAGACAGGAGGACAGAGGACAGGAGGAATGTCTGATACTGACGGATGTGTGCGTTCTTAATTATTTATAAACTTCACTGAGAAATGTTATCTATTTCATTAACATGTTATATTTCTTTCCAGTGAGATATTACTGACTTTATATAGTGACTTGCTGTTGTAAACAACATTAAGTTATATCTAAAATACAAATAAATTGTAACCCTGTTCTGATTGTATTTCTATTTAACGTTTTTAAAAGCAATTATTTAGTCACGTAGAAGAGCAGAGTATTGAGAAGAGCAGCTTCTAGTTGTGCTAAAATCCTAAAGATACCTCTCCCTACCTGAAGGCCACCGTAGTTCTCCAACACGCTCGGAAAAAAAAGGAGGGTGGGGGGTGGGGAGGGGGGGGGATTTAGTTGGTTGCAATCTGCAACCTCACCACTAGAAGCCACCAAATCCTACACACTGTCCCTTTAAAGAACAAGTCAGGATCGGCCCTGATAACGCTCCTATCCCTGTGTAGTAGCAAAAATGTCAGGAGCCCTGAGTGGCTTTAGAAACTCTCATTTAATTCAGTTTTAGTACACGTCGTGTTGAAAGGCGCTGCTTGCTTTACAGTAGCTTGACACTTCGGCCCTTTGTTGGCCAAGGAGAGGGAGGGACCGGGGGAGAAACGGCATTCCTGTCTTTATCTCAGCACAGGACACGCATGTGATTACATGCTCTCTTGCTCTTTCACTCTCCAACTCTCTCTCTCTCTCTCTCTCTCTCTCTCTCTCTCTCACACACACTCTCACACGCACACACACACACACACACACACACACACACACACACACAAAGGCACATTCATGCCCATGCTTACAAAGACATGGCAACTCACTCTGTCTCTGTCAGACACACACACACAAAATAAGTTGCAAAGTTTTAAGTCACACAGCATGGCAGTCAAAGGTTTGTATTCTAAACAGATACTGTACACACACTTTCACTTTGTGTGTGTGTGGTGTGTGGTGTGTGTGTGTGTGTGTGTGTGTGTGCGTGCGTGTGTGTGTGGTCTGATATAAATAAAAAGTGGACGAGTAAGGCACAGGGAGGAAGAAACAGGAAGTAAGCATTTGGGTTGGGGGGGTGAGGGTCAGAAAGGACACTATGGGAGTCCTCCACATTCATTTGTGTGTGAAGAAGTAATTAGATTTGTGTGTGTGCGTGTGTGTGTGTGTGTGTGTGTTTGTGTGTGTGTGTGTGTGTTTGTGTGTGTGTACGCATGCTGAGCCGTGGGAGTGTGTATGATGGCTAAACAGAAAGGCCGAGTTGTGTTTACATGGTAAATATGTACATGTGTGTGTGTGTGTGTGTGTGTGTGTGTGTGTGTGTGTGTGTGTGTGTGTGTGTGGGTTGGGAGTTAAGGTTGTGGAATGTCACATGCTGATAGAATGCTTACTGGACAACAAAAGCCCGGGAGAGAGAAAAAAACATGGTGGAAACTATTAACTCTGCTGGTCAGTGCTCAGCACTGTGAAGCAGAGGGGAATGGAGGCTGCTCTCTTAACGCTGGAGCTTTAACACCACAACGGGGCTTGTGCATTCAAATCCTACTTTTTTTTCTTTCTTTTTTTAAAACTTATTTTTATTTAACAGCAGACATCTTCGACACTGCAGAAAAAAATCCAAACGAAAAAAAATTATGATTCACAAAAACAAAAATCCCATTTGTAAAGGACGGCACCAGTATCATTTTTTTTTCTCTCCTTCCGTTCATCCTGTACTTTTTTTGGTGCGATGATGGATCGTCATTAAGCCTCTCGAGCATGAAAGCGGGTCAAAGAGAAAGAACAGAGCGGGAAGTGACGCAGGCAGGAGGCGTCCGCTGTGTGGAGGAGAAGTCACCGGGCTGGCGGCGGGGACAGACGCCGGTCTTTCCGGGAGTTTTGTGACGGTGTTCTCTCATGTCAGTACTGTGTGTGTGTGTGTGTGTGTGTGTGTGTGTGTGTGTGTGTGTGTGTGTGTGTGTGTGTGTGTCAACGTTAACAGTAGATTACACTGCACTGCAGTTGGAATATATTTGCAAATGCAAAGATTTTTTTCACTTGTTTGGCGATTAATTATTAATTTTTTGTTGCAGTGATAGGGCATGTGTGCATGGTGTGTGTGTGTGTGCATGGTGTGTGTGTGTGCATGGTGTGTGTGTGTGCATATGGTGTGTGTGTGTGTGTGCGCATGGTGTGTGTGTGCATGGTGTGTGTGTGGATGGTGTGTGTGTGTGTGTGCATGGTGTGTGTGTGTGTGCATGGTGTGTGTGTGTGTGTGTGTGTGTGTGTGTGTGTGTGTGTGTGTGTGTGTGCGTGCGCGCGTGCGTGTGTGTGTTCGTAGGTGCTGCATCCTCTCCTAAGGGCCGGTTGGCAGTCAGGGCTACTGTAAACATCCTTGACTGGAAGCTGGTTTTAGGTTCTGGGGCTTTCAGTCGGATGTTTGCAGCAGCCAACTGCTAGTACCATCGCTGCGCTTCGACCCCGCTGTGCACGCCTGTGAGTATAGAGGCCGCTGGTTTAAAGGACGATGGCTATGGGAGATATCAACGTAGAGCGTAATTACATTAAAGGAAAATCACGGTTTAACACAAGCTGGGTTTTATTTTCACATTTTGGACACATCAGGTTTATCAGTTATGATACCGTTGCAGCCGTCTGCTGGCTAATGTTGCGCTAACGGCGGTACGTAGGTGTGACCTATGTGAGGCTGTTGTACTACGGAAAGTCTGAGCTAAGTACCACAAAAATTTTTGTATAATAATATATTAAACCTACTTGCGGAGCCTTTGTCTCCCCCCGCTGGCAGTGAGATGTAATTACACAGACACAGTCGATGTACGCCTGAAATCTTCCGTGCAATTCCTTTAAACTTGAATCCTCCCTCTGAACGCAGAGGGGGTCTTTTTATTTCATTTTGATCTGAACCTCCGCTCCAGTTCCTCGGTCCCAGCTGCTGCTCCGTGGCTGTGGGCCCTCCCTTCCTTTCCTGCCACCTTCAGCTCCGGCTGGTGGATGTAAAAACGCATCACTTCCGGTGCGCCGCCGTGGGAAAGGCGCCACGCAACTGTACTCAAAATACAGAGAGCTT
Source organism: Ophiodon elongatus (assembly GCA_016806645.1). NCBI lineage: Eukaryota > Metazoa > Chordata > Actinopteri > Perciformes > Hexagrammidae > Ophiodon > Ophiodon elongatus. The sequence goes on along the minus strand of JACSYO010002062.1, from coordinate 998,452 downwards.
TCTTTGGCAGCTTGATCAGCTTTGTGTGAACATGTGGGCTTCTGTTGGCCGGCTGCCACGGTTGGGCCGTACGGTGTCATCATAACCGATACAACCACTGGCCCGAGCTACTAAAAATTAAACCCCTGACACTAAATTGAAGGACTTAAAATACCATAAACTTTTCATAGTTCATGTGTAGTGCTTTTGAGTCACACGTGAATTCTAATTATTCTAATTCTAATTCTAATTAGAATGAATCACTTTGAGTGAGGGGTTCCTTTTCAATAAAAAGGTCTCGAACGAACTGCCGTGAAAGTGAGAAAGGGCACGAGTTGCACGGCTGTTATTGAGATAAACATAATCTAATCATGGGGGGGTGGGGGACACTCAATATACAGCAAAAGCAAATATGTACCAATGGGAGCAAAGTAAAAAAGTCACAGAACCAGTGGAGGGAGGAGGAAAGGAATGCGATTCCTCTCGGGAGAAACGGCGGCCGGGGATAGTTGTCTCCATTCAGTTCCCTGTGGATGGGAGTGGCTTCATCTTCTCCTGGGGGGGGGGAGTGGGGGGTGGAGGGGGTGGGGGAGGGGGGGGGGGAATGGAAGGAGAGATGGGTAGAAGGGAAAGAGGAGCAAGACAGAAAGAAGGAGAGGGAGAGCGAGGCGACGGTGGAACTGCGGGAGAAGAAGGTGGAAGAGGATGAAAACGGTACACCCCACAGCCCCCCCCCCCCCCAAACTAATCAGCCGGAGCTGAGGGGGGAAGTGGGTGTAACATACACTTCAAGACCACAGACAGGGAAGGAAGGACGGAAGGAAGCATTCTAATATTACTAGACTCCTCCACCCCCGCATTCATCATACCATGAATGAAAACATGCTGTGCTTCTTTTCTTTTTTGAGCAGTTTCTGTCCAAACAGTCCCGGTCGCTCCCCCCTCGGCCGAGGAGAACCCTTTAGAGTCTCTCTCTCTCTCCAAAGCTCCTCTGAGGAAACGGGCTGTCCCACCGAGCCACTTGTGATGCAGCAGTATATTTGTTGCAGCTACGATATTTAGATAAATAAATCCCTTATCACTTTCTTTATGAAAGAATCACGGAGGATTTCCTGTCAAATGTGTCTCGGTGGGGGAAGAATGTGAATGTAGGTAAAGAGGTGCGTTGGATATTTCATTTCTGGTGCTCGTATACTGTAGCAGCAGTGTGTCCTACGAGAAAACAGCATACTACTTTCTGTGGAAGAAAAAGATCCTATGTAAACACAGTTGGGGAAAAAAAACTCAAACTATCAGCCTGGAGCGAGGTTCCCAAAGTGGGGGGGTCGGGACCCCGGTGAGGGTCGCTGGATAAATCTCTGAAGTCACGAGAAGACTTGACGGCATGGGGAAGGAGACAAATATTTCTGTTTTGACTTTTTCTCTTGTGAGTTATGTAATAATAATGAACAATTCGATGCAAAAAGAAGTCTAATTGTATAGAAGTCTATGAGAAAATGACCCTACTTCTCTCTTAATTTATTACCTCAGTAAACATTGTAAACATGAGTTTATGGCCTCAATCTCTAGTTTCAAGTATTCTTCAATACAGCATGAAGTTCATTTATATATATTTATATTTATATTCGTTTACATTGTGATTGACAGGTCGCACATAACATCAAGGAGTGGTCCGTGTTATTTGTTTTATAACTCAAACCCGTTCACAGTGTGTTTTCATTTTATGAAAGTTAATTGTAACATTTTGCTCGCCTACAAATGTCTCATTCAGCGTTTGGATGTACTTCGCTCCACCCTCTCGTCTCCCTTCTGGCTGCAAAAAGGGAAGATGGCGACACCCAAAATGCCAAACCCCGAGACTTCCACAAACCAATGGGTGACATCACGGCGACTGCGTCCACTTCTTGTATTCAGTCTGTCTTTCGAAGACCTTTTTATAAAATGTGTTTTGTCGAATTTTAACCTCGGTATGAACTTTGATCTCTGAGCTCCAGGAAGTGTAAACATCCTACACTCTCGGCGTCGGCCCCCTGGTGGCCGGGAGTGGGAATGTTTATTCTGCCTGGCTCGGGAAGTCAACTCGCAGCTGGGGAGGAACGTTTCTGTTTTAGTTTTCTGTCAATTCACCTTCATCAGTGCAGAATGTTGCACTGGGTCACATAATGTGATTTACCGAGTACACTCTGTTACTGGTACTTTAAATACGCACCTGAGCTGCTGGAAGCCCCCAGTTACAACTTCTCCCTATTTTTCGGAGAAGAAGTGTTGGAGGATTAAACCACATTTTTGGGGCTTAATAGGAAGCACCCAGGCCACACACAGATTCACAGTCCACTAACACGGGCCTACAGTTGCTCTCAGTGTCATGAAGTTGTATTTGAGTTTTTTCATTCTAAAAGGGACATCGACGGAGTTCAGTTTAAGTTGACGCAAGTGTCCGGTGTGAATAAAAGCTATTAAAGCGCCCACTGAAGGATTTGTGCAGATCCTCTGACATCCTTGGTCGGCCTGCCGGGGGAATGCTTGCCATTCGGGACAGGAAATGGGGAGCGGCACATCTCCGATTGGCCGGTTTCCCTTGACCCGGCGACCTCGGTCATAGCTGTCCCACTGGGGCAGGGACACACACACACACACACACACACACACACACGTTAGAGCATGTAACAGAGTCCAGGGAGAGGACAGAGTTGAAAAAAAATGGAAAATAAAACTTGGTACTGTTGAGTGTTTTTTTCTTCTCTTTTTGTTTTTTTTAAAGCATTGAGACTATTCTGTAACTATACAAACGTGTGTTCAAAAAGGATTTCTTTTGAAGGCTGAAAACCAACAATAAAGTGAAAACGGTAACAGTGGTCGTCCTATACATGTGTCATTACGCCATAACTTGTGTGTGCGTGTGTGTAGGTTTTCTTTGGCATGTTGAGTGGCGATACGGGGGAAAGACGTACAGAGGAAGCAGAAACAGTGGGTGTTGCCCGTCTGCTATTGTCGGACTAAAAATATACAATCTGTAATACATACATAGGAAGGGAGTATGTGGCTGTTTAAAGGGGGATGAGGGAACTCAATAGATCTCACTTTACCAATTGTATACTGGACATGATGGAAAGCGTAAGATCAAGAACAACAACAAACAAAACACTCTTTCTTTATTCAGAGCCTGAAATTGAAAAGATGTAATTTCTGCTCGTGAACACTAGAGGTCCTACCAGCTTTATACTGATCCCCATCAAGTAAGTGAACAGCAGCTGAACAGTCTCGCCCTCCTGTCCAATGTGTCATAATCTCACCCCGGTTGTTGGTCATTTATTGATTATTATTTCATATTGGAATCTTTTAAAGACGCTCATTTTAGCGTTCATTTATTACACTGAGTAACGGGATACATTTTTACTCATTTCACACAGAGAATTACCATGAGATATGGTGAAAAGTTCTGGGGGGGGACAACATTTAAATAGACCATGATATAATATTTACTTTGACTATTTATTATTTTCAAACTGTCTGTATTATAAAGGCTTCCGTGGACATTTTCATGTTTCACATAAAAAAATATTTTTCCATATTATGTCTGTATTTTAAATGTTTTATTTCCATATGGCATGCACTGCATTTGTATGTTCTACTGCTTATCACATTTTAACGCTGACCTTTTCTCAGACTTATTGCGCATAGACGAACCCTAACCCACAGACAATCAAAGATATAGCAAATGACCAGGTTTGATCTGCATTCTTTTATATTTTTAAATCGGTTGTCACACTATTTGTTGTAGGAAATAGTTTCTGTTTTCTGATGAGCAAAAAAAGGGAAATAAAAGCACAGATGTAAACACGCAATAATCATCTTGTACTTTCATGTGAAGCGTACGACAGAGAATGAAGTAAAGGATGCGGTGCATACTATCACCACAAGGTGGAGCCATAGTGTCACAGTTTCACCATTTACAGTACTACATCACAGCTACACATGTTCAATTAACCCATACGATATTATGATGTTTAGCTGACCTCAGGACTATGAATAAAATGAAGTATTACTAACACAGATTCGACCAGCCTGGTTATTGCATATCATATCATATGTTCCTCTGTCTGCACAGTGAGTCTAAACAACGCTATGAACAGGTGTGTGTGTGTGTGAGGGCATGGTGTTTATAATCAGCATCTCATGCTACTGAAAAAATATTCCTCCGGGGTCATAACTGTGCCAGTAGCAGGTGATGAAAAATAAGAGGAAGTTCCTGTTTACTTGCACAGCAGAAAAGCAGAAGTCGGCTCCAGTTTCTACCACAAAACGTAAACGCCCCCGAAACCCAGACTTACTACAGTTTCAGCCGTCATCGAGACTAAAGGAGAGGAAAAAAGTCTGCAGTCAGGGGTTTTCATGCACGACAGCATGTCAGCGTGTTTGAAATATTACACAATGACCCGTGTAATGGACAGACTTAAGGCGTCTGCACACCATTTTTTCATCCTATAAAACCCGTCTCACGCAGAAACCTCGCACACTGAGTCTGATGTGTTTTATTATTCAATATTTTGCGAAAATTCCGAAATGAACTGAATTAATTAAGTGGATGCAATCGTTAACGCTGGTGAATGAACGACGTTAGCGAGAAGCTATCGTTAAGCTATAGAGCACAATCACCTACTGTCTGATCTTTCTTACATCCTTTGTTTTGAGATCACGCCCGATTCCAAGCTTCTGCAATCACCTTCGATGATCTATCTTTAAATTCTGCACCTCCGTATTCGTTAATTTGTCGTACTGGGAGACAAAGCAACCATGGACTGTATAGAAGAAGTGGACGTAGTCATCGTGACGTCACCCGTTGGTTTGTGGACTGACGTTTTAAAGCCTCGAATTCAGCAATTCTGCCGTCGGCATTTTGGAATATGGCCATCGGCATGTCTTTTTTTTTGCAACCAATGAACAGAAGTTACCAATGCTGAGGAATTGACGTAGAGATGCCATATACGGCTCTGGTAGAGACCTGTCAATCACAGTAAGCCCGCCTTAAAGCATATGTCAGGGGTATTCAACTAAAATTCAGCGAGGTCCAGTTAGAGAGAGTTTCCTCATCCAAAGGTCCGGAATATCACAATAATGTTTAATTTGCGCTATATGATTTTGTGCCATATGTATTGAAGTAGCCAACAGTTTAGTATTAACGTCTGTATGTGGTCAACAACTGACTGTCAAATCAAATAAAGAACTGGATTAATTATAAATAATACATACTCTAATTATAAATAAATTATTTTCTCTCATTTCAAGTAAAATAAAGGCTGAATAAAAAAAAAAAAAAAAACATAACAGAAAGCTTTTGAAAAATGTGACTCTTAAAATAAAGTAGTTAATTTTGAATTGTCCTGCAGCTTTAAATTCAGTTGATTCGGGCGCCAAGCGATGTCAATCAAAAGAGCCAAGATATTATATGCAGACCATTACATGCCGCCTGGAATGAACAAAGTGAATCAGCTCATCAGATGCCATTTTGGATGTACGGCGGCTCCGAGTGGTCCAACAACTCCTGGCGGACACGGAAAAAAATGCAGAAAATCACACCTATTCAGAAAACGTTAATGACCGACGAAAGTTTCGGAGTCGGTGTGTAAACGCGAGGTCGTCTTTTTAAACGTGTGACAACTTTTGGATGAAAAATACGGACTTGGACTCAGACTTGTAAACGTCTTTCCAGCTAATGCAAAGGTTGTCCGTGACGCACTAACTGAAATGATCACCGAGCCAAAAACAGCCTATGGATTAACCCTCCATGCAGACATCTGCAGCTGAAACACACTGTAGATTGCAGGTCAAAGTGTCAGCTGTTGTTAACTCCAATGTCAAGGAAATACTTTCTCATAAGTCACCCTTTATAAAGGGTTTATAAGTTGTAACTAATTGCTTTTTTAACAGTTGATGAATCATTTAAAGTTCTAAGCATTTATAATTGGGCTGCCATGTTATGTGTAAATAATTCCTTTTGGTGGTGCTTCAACTGTCAGCCTCCGTATTTATATTTGCTAGAAGGCTAAAGGACAAGAGCATTTCTTGACAAGAAGCTGAAAGCAAAAAGCACCGCTGCGGTACAGATAGGGCCTTTAGACGTACTGTGAGAATAAGTGAGTGTCGGTGATTACCAGTCTCCAGCGGCGTCTGAACTCTCAAGATCTCACCCCTCAAGGATGAGAGGGGAGAATATTGTGAAGTGTCTCTTTAAACGCACAGCGGCGTGCTGCAGAACACGCTGGGAGGAAATGAAAGATGAGAGGACAGGAAGCACATGGAGACACCATCTGTTGTTGGGCAAAAATAAAGTGCCAAACTGGAGACACACACACATACACACATACTGTATATGACATGAAGTAAATGGCAAACAGAGTGCAGCCACAGACCGCATCAACAGTGTGAGCACACATTGCTCTGAAAATGATGCTTTGGCATTTCAACAAAATTCAGCAATAAAACTATGGATGAAAAACGACACGATCAGCTAAAAGGATGAGAAGATTGTAACAAATTAACATCCCATGATAATGAACCCAGCATTTATGTGTTACATTTTTTTAGAATTCATAATTTCCTTGTATTACTTCAAAGTAGCCTAACCCTTCTATTTGCTCGTGCTGTATTCTTCCTCACGCTACTTCTCAGATGATTTGGTATCACGATTATCAGTTCTAAGCACTAGCTGTCAGTGTCCACCATTTTCCGTTAGCAACGAGAACAGTAGCATTGTATACTGAGAGCAACAGGGAATGCACTAAATCATAGTATTTGGAGTAGCCCTACATGTTCTCCTCAGAATTAATTGTAATAACTTTGGTGTTCACCTAGCACCACCATCAGGGAAATGTTTGTTTGTCATTCATGACCAATTACATGCACAGCAAATACTCTAGCTGTACTTTTATTTAGTACTAATAAGTGAATGTTAGCATGCTAACATTGTAAACTAATATGGTAAAGATGGTACCTGCTAAACATCAGTAATTTAGCATTGCCACAGAGATTATTTTGGAAGGCATATGTACAGTAGTCAACTGCAAAATGCCTTTTTTTAAAAATCCCGTTTGAATTGTGTAATGAATTAAGCGTAAATGATGTTTGTCAATGATGTTTGTCAAAAAAAGATAATTTTGGCTTGCAAGCTAGCTAGCTAACTTAGCTATGTTCCACGCACAAATGTAACGTTATGTGTTTGATCCAGCAACTAATTTTATCAGCCTGGAAGCAAAAGAACGAGCAATACCCGTCGTTGGTGTGAGAACATCCTGCTACGAAACAAACTGGCATCGTAGCTTCAGAAAGAGACGTGACTGACACGATTTTTGGGTGTGACGTCTTTCTATTCATGTATTTTCACATTCTAATATGTGCCATTGACTACCGTACATATTTTCTCCAAAATAAAATCCCATGGTGGTCCACTGGAAGGTGCGGGACCTTGCCTCTTTATTGTGTGCATGTTAGCATGCTAAAGTTTGCACCTAGCTCCAAGCACATGACCCTAAGTAAAGCCTCACACAGAGTTACTGTACACTCTTGGTCTCGTTAGCAGAAGAATCAACGGCTGCACACTGACTTCCAGGGTGTTTAAAGATTCATGACTCCAACTCGGGGCAAGATGTAAGCCGCAGACATAGCGATTTGTTGGTATCTTGCTTCCATAATTTAGTGTCAGGGACAGGACGTGTAGGATGCATTCTGAGGTTGGTAAATGTTTTGCGCATAAACATGAGCTGCCATGTATTCAAAATAGAAACATTTCAGACAGCCTCAAGAAAATATGTTTTTCTTTTAACCGCTGTACAATTTTACTAGGCTTTAAAAAGCTGTTGATTTTGTAGGTTTCGTTCGTAATGCCAAATCTACAAAGAATTATCACCAGGCCTTTCGAATCTTTCACACATATTTAAACACATATCAATGCTATAAAATAAACAGAGATGTGCTTCCTTTTTTGGGGGCGGGGGGGCTCTTAGGCCAGTCAGTCAGCTGCCATCTAGAAGACAGAACAACTCCACATGAATCACCAAGTAGCCCTACACTGCCTCAGCACTCGCACTTTTTTTCTGCTTGAGCACACATTATGGAAGGCCCCCTCATTCTGTCAGTACGAATCAGGTGAGTGTGTACATACGAGATGCATATACAAACACACACACACACACACACACATTATGTGTAGTGATGTAGGCCATGGTGTGTTATCGTTGCTATTTTCAAGTGTTTATCACCTTCTGCTTTCATTGCACTGAATCTGTACAGTTTTGTGTTTTTATGGCAGCTCATCATATCAAATATTTGTGAAGACTGAGCTTATTTTGAAAACAGACTTGAACATTAATCAGCGTCAGATTTTTAAACAGACGAGCACCAGCCATTCCCTTGTTAGGATCTCACTATAATGTTAAAGTGCTCTTTTGTACGTCTACCTTGACATTTACCTTGTTGTATAACGAGACGCCGACAAGCTCGTTATACACCTGCTCATTAGCTGCTTTCTAGTACGAGCAGGTGTTCTCCTTATGATGAGATGGTTTTTCATAATTCATGATAACTATAAGAGAGGAAAATGTACAAGTCTTCTCTGATGTCTAAAGGTTAGGTGGATGAAGAGACGGAACAGGCCGTCCTGGAAGGAATAATGCAACACCTTCTACCGGATCTACAGCGAACGTTCTCTCTGATAGAGCTGCAGTGTGGACATCACCCTATCGGCTTAATAATTACATTCCTATGTACAATACATAATGTAATAACTGTAACATTTCATGGGTTTTAACTTTTAAATAATCTCGTTTTGCATTCCCTCACATTCCACGCGTTTCTGGCAATATCTTTTTGCATTCCCCATGTTCCACAGGAACAGTTAGTGTTTCCAGTTATTTCGTTTCAAGTTACTTATTGTCATATGCACAACAATTAGAGAGAAACAGTCATCGGCAGTAAAAAAATGTATCGCAGGCTCCCTCATTTTGAATATGTATAAAAGAAAATCCCCACAAACATCAATCAGTGTGTTGTTCCAGTCCAGTTGTAACACACTGCCAGGTTAGAGGAATACTCTGCAGATACAACAGAAAGAAGAGATGATGTGACTCCTTCCATGATGCATTTATTTCTCAGTCTTCCTTTCAAAAGGCTGAGCTGCGTCAGCGTAGAGCCACCGGCTGCTCTGCCTGGCTGTGCTGGGCTGAAGCTGTGGTTGTGGATATGGTTATTGATCCCACCACTGCTAAACTTGTGATTGAATCTGGGATGCTATGGATATGGCTTTGTTAGCTGTCCTGTGAATTCTCTTCACTGCTCCTGTTAACATTTCATCCTGGTACATTGCCCTCACCACTAAACAGAAAACTCTCCAGCATATCTAATCAGGCCAGCAAAAGAATTGTTTCACCCAAAACTCTCTGAGTGGTCCCGAAAAACAACTTCAACATAAAACTTTTACTTGCCTCTGCGATCACCACACATCACTCATAATTTGTGTTGCTCTGTGACAGACGAGCATCGTTGGGCCACACAGGTTTTGGACCTGCCGTGCTTTAATCAGATATGACGGATGTGTTATCAACACACCACAGGAGTTCAGGAATACAGCAGCTTCAATATCAATTCTATTCAATTCAATTTATTTTGTATAGCCCCAAATCACAAATCACAAATTTGCCTCAGAGGGCTTTACGATCTGTACACATACGACATCCTCTGTCCCGGGACCTCACATACGAACAGGAAAAACTCCCCTGAAAAAGAACCTATTAACGGGGAGAAAGAGGGAAGAAACCTTAGGGTTAGGGTTAGGGAGCAACAGAGGAGGATCCTCTATCAGGATGGACAGAAGTACAATATATGTCATGTGTACAGAATTAACACAACATAGTAACAACACATTCAATGCATATGACAGAAATGATTCATGTAATGAGAGTAGTAGGCATGATGAAAAAGTTACAATTACCAAAAATAACAGCAACAGTGGATATAGTAGAATGATAATGATAATAAAAGCAGTAATGGTATTGGCAATACTAATTGCAATGAAACTAATAATGATAATAACAGTAGGTGTCGGGCAGGACCTGGGTCCAGATATAACCACGACCCATGTGAACCTGTGAGGAGAGAAAGCACAAAGACTCCGGGGAATAAGTAGAGTTAGTAATGTGCATTAATGGTGATATATAATATCAGGACTGATCACGGGCCTAATAGAAATATGTTAACGCAGGTATATGTCTAATGCATGTTTTCTGTAAAAACAGGCATCTTATATTCTACAGGCAGAATACACTTCCTGTTTTAAAATGACATCATGTGTAGATCACATCTATTTTGGAAGCACGTGAAGCTGCTTCCTTGACACTTCATCTATGCTGTCTAGTGTTTCCCCATCAAAGCTCATCCGCTGCAGCAAAGAAGAGCGAAAGGATTGATGCTATCACCGATTGGAGAAGCAAAAAAGGTTCAGTGAGACGAGTAGATCTGATGCTCTTTGAAGACTCTGGCCATCTCGTCTTTCTTGCTTAAGCCCTCTCCTGACGGCAGCGAGCTTTCTAATCGCGTCCCTCTGATTATCCCCCAACTTCTTTGTGGGGAAAAAGCTCTTTGGAGAGAGTTGTTCAGTCGGTTTGTATAATGTAAGGCTCCTAGTGCCTCTCCAGCTCTCTTTACTGAGAACTTTAATCCTATTACGCAGCTGGCGGATCTGCTGCAGATCTGTTCTTTGTACTGGAGAATCAGAGTGTTTCTTTCTTGTCTTGGCCCTGAAAGGCATCACATGATCGACCGTAAGAAGCTTCGGAACTGGCCGTGTACGTGATGAATGATGGACGATATCTCAAAACTACATTAGAAATGTAAGTGATGGTTGTCAAGCTTTCAGACTTAAGAAAACACTTGCAATATGTTCTTTTTGGGAATACATTTACAGACAGGATATCTGCTGCTTTTTATTCTTATGTTGAATTTTCTTTAGCAATCTCTGTTTAAATAAAGTTCTATTCATATTATCTTTAGCCAAGCTGTCATTCATTTGCTTGTCCTCTTGCTGGCTGTCTATTTTCTCACAATGTAATGTAACCCAATATGAATGTGCATTTATATTTCATGCCTGCCAACAGGATCACCTGTCTCTTGTTTGGACACAACTGAAAATAATGACTCAACAGCACGCAGTAATAATATGAGACTGATCACTGAAATACCAGAAATAAACCTGGCCATGGTTGTTTTGTGTTTTGTAACCAAGGTATATTAATTCCTTTAAGATCAACTCCACATACACAAGATGTACAGACCAGCTGCACGTAAATATGATTTAAAGGTCCAATTGGATTGCACTTAAAAGGTACAACTGTAGCATCTCAGGGCATCTACCTGAAGAAATGGAGTAGAATAATAATATGTTCCCACTGGCTCTAGATAAGGCCGGTAATGTTTGTAGCTCTCCTACAGGCTTGGCACGAGGGAGAAGTTACTTCAACTCGTAGGCACTAAATCCTACACACTGCCCCTTTAAATAATTGTTTCTCCTTATTCCTTTGGTGACCTTGACCAACTGGAGTGGGTGGGTGGGAGGGGAGCTTTTTATTTTTTATTTGTTGAATTCTACTGTAACAAAAAGTTAGTTTGGTTACATTTTCCTGAGTCATGCACAAAATAACAATTATTATTACAATTATTATAAGCCAGGTGAGTTTTGCTATTGTTCTCTATGTATTCTATGTACTTTTCTGTTCCTGCAGTAGCTGAGATTTCAAGATTTCTAGACAGGCAGAGCTGGCCTGGCTCTGCTAGGTCCCCTGCACCACCCACCATATTATGGTTTACTTTCTCCAAAACCTGAGTTGACAGGAGTGCAGTATTTGGATGGCAGATGGAGCCTCTCTACCTCCTGGATAGTGTAATATGTACATGAAATTATATTGATAACCGGGCAAATTGTGTCACCCCTACTTCATTCAGAATTTCTGTTATTTTCATTGCCATAAACATATGAAAATAAGTGCATACTGTTGTCTATTCTTATTGCGTCTCTGTTGGTGGGGCTATGCAGTGTGGTTTGTTATGAGTCCACAGGTTTGGGCGGAGGTTGCAGTGCCACTATTTCACCTGCCTTGTGTCTTGTCAAGTAATACCGCAAGTAGCTTAGCATAGGCACCAAGCAACGACATCTACAGCAACGGAGCAGATAGCCCAAATAATTCCAAACAGCTGTGTGTATTTTTTTTGACATTATGTCCTCAGGTCTTATCTTAACGTAATGAAGCAAGTGGTTCTATTGGCATGCCTTCGTGCTGGCGACAGCCGTGAACGGAGGCATTATGTTTTCAGGTTGTCCGTCCGTCCGTCTGGTCCATTGTCGTGAATCCTTGAAAGGCCTGGAGGGGATGGCAGATTTGGCAGAAACGTTGACTTGGACTAAAAAATGAACTGGTTAGAATTTTGTGGTCAAAGGTCACCGTGACCTCACGAAACACATTTTTGGCCATGACTCAAGAATTGATTTGCCAATTATGAAAATTTCACAAAATTGCAAATTGAACTGTTTTGCGGAGGCATACAAGGGGGCGAGGCGGTAAAGGGTTTGCGAGCCATGTTTCATCTCTTTTCAAGTTTCTGTTCCGATGCGAGGGTCCTGGGTCGTATCTGTACAGTTTGTAAAGCCGTCTGAGGCAAAATTCAAAGTTGATTGGTCTACCATCCAAGTGGGGCCAATGACCGAACACAGTGGGACATCTAAGTAGTTGCCTGAATCAGCGGGTATCGTTCGGCAAAGAGTTGTCTGTGAAAAGCACTATACAAGTACAGGTCCATTTACCATTTACCAATAACCAACCTGTTCATCACCGATTGGTTGATCTATTGTCTGAGATTTTGTTGGAGACGGCAGTCTGATGCTGCTATACTGCGGGACTGCACTGAAGCCGCCTCCCACTTATGCTAGCTGCTCACCAGTAGCAACTGTCCTCGAAGTCATTTAGCTATTCACCACACCGACTCTGAATCACTTTGAGAGTGACCCTTTGGCTTGAACAGTGGTATTATTAACCGGACTACAGACTACCTCACGTGCAGGATGCAAACAGTCGATGAGTCGATAAAGCAGGACATCGTGTCTCTTGGATACCAGGACGGCAACGGGAAGAAGCCAAGCCATGGTGTGTGTGTGTGTGTGTGTGTGTATCGGGTTGGAACGTGTGTATGCGTGTTCGGCAGGCTGGTCTCGGCCAGCATTTGTTAGCAAAATCTACGGGGGAAAAGAATACGCTGTAATTCAATAATATCCCACAAAATAGTTTGGTATGCTATCCAGGTAATCTTGAATGAGGGTGTATAAAGACGCTAAAACACAGCGGGTCACAACGATCCCTCAGACAGAGAGCTGTTGGTGCTTACAATCTTTATGCTCGCCTATCTTAATTGCCTCTCAGCTATACCGCATCAAAAAAAGGCAACATTTTCTAAATTGTTGAACTATTCCTCGAAAATAAACTTAAGAGAAAAATAATTGTTCATGTGAAGGAATTGTGCAGAGCTGCTGTACGTTAGACCTGAATCAGGAAAAGGTGCTTCATGGAGCTGCCTCTAGTTTTTCCTAACGTAACGCGGTTTATTGATCATTTGTTGTCTTTGTGATGGGGCCTTTTCTCTTAGTTTTGCGACGCATAGCATTCTACGTGGCATCGGCGGGCGTATTTATACCTCATTAGCTCCAGTCAGATCACAGGTTCAGAAGTCAGGCTGATAATCTCAGCTATATTAAGTTTTTGAAAGTGAACCCCTTTGCGTGTTTAATTCTCTACCGTGAGCTTATTCAACCCGATGGTGATATCTGTTCAGCCTTTGGAGGACAAACCGTGGCTCTTTGGCTGCGACCACGGAGGTTTACCTCAACCAATAAGCTCGCTCCCGCCTCCAGAACAGCTCTGCACCGGACGAACACACAGTGCTCAAGTTCTTTAAACACTTCCAGAAGACAACATTCTTAATCCACATCCCGATTTTTTATTTGAGTTAAGTGTGGCAAATTTCACATTTTAGGGTAAATGTCCAGTTATTGTGGCCCATCCATGTCCAGCAAGCATAGTGAATATTCATCTATGTAACAATCACATTTTCATCAATAAGCCAGATACAAACAGTTTCAAGTATTATATATTATTAACCTTCTCCTCTTCACCAACTCCTATTGGGTTTATTCCTGCTGTTACTGTATATTAATCATACTCATACTGTATATGACTATAATGCAAACAATAATGTATATATCAAAATGCTGTACAAAATAACAGGATGTACAGGAAATCAGTTTGGAAAGACAGTCCTTACAGCATACAGATCAACATAAAAAATACAAAAAAGGCACTTAAGAATATCAGATACACACACACACACACACACACACACACACACACACACACACACACACACACTCATACATATATATATATATATATATATGTATATGTACACACACAGTATACTAAAAATTCAGATACGTGAGCCCATGTTATCACCTGAAAAGTTATCTTTACAATTATATCAGATACACTTGGCTGGGGGAGCGATGTCGAGACCTGGTCAGCTAACGATAAACAGGAAGAACAGCTGACAGGAAGACAGGGAGGAGTGTTTGAATCCCCATTACATGGATCACTGCTGTCTTACACCATGCATGACTTTTTAATTTCACTGATATCTCATCTGTTGCAACCGGCAACTCAAAATGTGTTTGAAATGAGACCTTGAATTAAACAAAAAAGCCTTAACTTGTCTGTGTAGGCTTCTGTTGCTATTGGCTGATTGGACAGCAATACACGCCTTTAATAAAAAGCTGACACACAAGCGAGCGCTGTCAACCTCTGACAGGATGAGAGTGATGAAGTGTTTCTTAACAACTTCTCAGAGGTGAGTGTAACATCTGCTTCACTTCCTTGAGCTGCTGCTAACCCTACAAAATGAATGAGTCTATCAGCGGAGGGTTACTGTAGCGTGCTACTTCTTCATTTACTGACTCCTGCACCCTTGGTAGTGTACAGCTTTAGGGGAAATATTTGTTATAATTTTTTCTTTTCCTACAGAATAATTTATCAGATAACGTTGTGTAAATATTTTGTAAAAGCAGTGGTCAACTCTACAGTATTGTCCCAATATCGATATTGCGGTATTTGGTTAAGAATATCGTGATATGTCGCCCAGTCATAGTCAACAGCATCACCACCTACTATGTGTAGCCTAATTAAAAACAAGGACAAATGATTACTGCCAAATTCAGTCAAGGTCAGACAATATGAGAACAATCAATCATGTTCATGAGGTGGCAAGTTCCTGACGTTAGTAGATTATTAACGTAGATCTGTTTCTCAACCAACGACTTGGAGAAACCCACATCGCTTTCAACAGGAAGACACAGATTGTCAAAAAAGTGCAACACATGACCGGTTTTTGATCCCATTAACTGCAGTCACAGTCCACATCCAATCGCCTTGTTTAGTTGAGATGAAGGGCTTTTACGCACCCTGCGGCGGCCATATTGGAATTGTTCTGCTATTGGACGTATCAGCTGAGTAAAGCATGGCTCTGTGCTGTTCTTCACTACCAATTTCACTAATGACATTTGAGCCACCATTAGAAGGTGGAAAAAGTTCAAAAACATTCAATCTGTAATTATCAGTTGGAATTCAATACTCACGTTAGCAGCGCACCGTGTCATGTACTCCAGTGCGAGGCGTTTGTAAGATGCGCTCCGATCGTCCCCGTAAGCCTCGTTGGCCTCAGTGAACTACGCTATTGTTGGCCGCTCCGTTAAAGCAAAATAAAGGAAACTAGAAAGCCGAACGGATAATAATCTGGACAGGAAACCATCTGAAACTACATGTGCTGAAGCAGCATTTTCGGATTCAACACTAAAGCTGGAAGAAAATGTTGATTTCAGGTAAAAAAAAAGAAAAAAACCTGCAGTTATATTACAGATCTGAGGTCAACTGTTCTTTTTGAGGCTAAGGAGATGTAGCGAATGCACGGAACTCCAACTCTTCGATGTATTTTACTGTTCGGCTTCATAGAATGAGTTTGTGTTATTACGTGGTAGTTCTTATTGTCTTGTTTGTCTGTTTGACAGCAGGATTATGGAAAAACGACATGGTGCCGGTGATAGTTTACAGCAGAGTAATGACGTCACTAAAGGCCTCTATTCATAACTGGTTCTTCAAGTCACTGACAAGTCTTTTTTTTAGCTCAATAGATATGTAAAAATGTCAAAGGGAGGGGGGGAGGGTCGACGGTAAAATTGCAGAGCAGACAAATATTGAGTTGTACCTGCTATCATCAACAACCAAGTGAGGATTTCAAGTACATCGAAAAGAAAAAAAAATATGGTTTGAAAGTATTGCTTTGACAAATTAGTCCACCCCTGACTTTCTCACTTCTCCGTGTTCCTTAATTTCTTTTCACAGGATTGGGGGGGGGGGGGGGATCTTCACATTATAATTCTCACTTTACGCCTGTACAAACCACAAAGTGAGCTCGGTCCGGCTTGTTGCATTGGAGCTCCAGCAACAGTGGTGTTACCCAAAAAGCTATCACAATGACCAACACGCCAATCGGCAACATTTGGTTCTAAAATGGTAAAATGGTCTTCAGCATCAGGAACCACATTTCATTTCATCTCAGTTCCAGACCAAAACGTAGAATAAGGCAAATCTTCTGTCTAAGTTGTTTGGTAACCAAAAGCCTCGTAACACACATTTGGGTCTCTATGG
The DNA here is from genome assembly GCA_016806645.1 of Ophiodon elongatus. Taxonomy (NCBI): domain Eukaryota; kingdom Metazoa; phylum Chordata; class Actinopteri; order Perciformes; family Hexagrammidae; genus Ophiodon; species Ophiodon elongatus. Next base: position 981,686 of record JACSYO010002062.1, on the reverse strand, counting down.
GTTTAGAAGGGGATTTGGTCCAAGAAGAGTTAAGCTTGGCCAAGGATATGACCTCCCACCTCCACAAACACCTCGACCCCATATTCAGTCCTGTCAAACTGATTCACCTGCGAAGACATAACGCCATAGTTGTTAACGAGAAGCCCTTAACCTGAATTGATTCTACAAATTCCTTTTATTACTGCCTCCTTGACTTTAAGTGAGCGTCCAGAAGCTTCATAACTCAACGTTCTGGCGTTAATGTTTTTTCCTTAACATTTGAACTTATTACTTTTAAAAACACCTGTTTTGTTTTCAACCTTTAACACCAGATAACAATTGAAACCGGACCCCTTACAAAGGAACAATCTCATTGTGCTCGCTCCTCTCTCCTCTCGCTCCCTCCAGTCCGGCCGCGCTAGAACCGAGTCCCGCGCAGCCCTTCGGCCCTCCTCCGGCCAGGTCCGGGACAGTCACGGCATCATGGGAAGACACAATAATCCCGCTACCACCGGTGCGCTCCTCCCTCCTCCGCTGGTGCTCCGGTGTCGGAGCGGGCGCTCGGATCCCGCTGCTCCAGGCATCTACGCTACTACCACCGGCACCGCCTCGCCTTTTGGGTGGCGGCCCCCAGAGGAAGGCGTGGGCGGGCCTGTAGTGCTGGCGGGCGTAGCGGAGCAGGCGCCGGCGGGTGGCCGGCAGGCGGATGGTGTAGACGAAGTACTCCAGGGCGCTGTGCTGCATGTTGGGAAGCGTGTTGTGGCACAGCGACTCCTCCAGGAACAGATGGACCAGGGGGGCCTTGAAGGCCTCGTAGCCCAGCTCGCCCAGGGACTTCAGGATGCGAGTGATCCGCAGGTAGTTGTGCTGGGACCTTGAGAGAACAAAGCAGTATAACATTGTGTCAGTCATGAATACAGTAATCATTTGAAAATGAAAACTTTAAATGCGAAAGACGGACGAATTAACCAATCGACGACCTGCATTCACACTTTCTTTTTTTTTTTTTACTGTTAAAACGATATACTCGAGCTGAATGGCACCTGTAACCATGGTAACTGTTCACATGAAAGATGCTGACTAACTTCAGAGTGCTTAAAAGATTAAAATGAAAGTAGCTTATTTTTTTTCTTCAACCCTCTAAAGCCACATGGACAACATACAGAGACAAAGAAACACCTGGACATTGTTATATATTTTTTGCCAGTCCTGAGCGTATTCTTTTAGTCTGTTCTGTTGTACACGCCATGATTCAGGGGAACCTGCCCTTTCTTTCTGGTGCACCGTGAAGTCAAAATCATGCGTAGAAACATGTCTAGGCTTTAGAGGGTTCAATGCGCAAAGAAAATGACACTAATATTTCCCTGAAGAAAATTAGACTAAATCATCTTCAGTATTTGTACAATTCAAATGACTTAAATGTGAATAAACAAATATACAATTTCAGCAAAAGACCGAACCTAAACCAAAACTAAAAGACCGAACCTAAACCAACAACTCACGGTGTTGCAATCAACTTGTGTTCTGAAATCTTTGACAATTCAGCTCCCTCATTATTAGGAATAGTTTGTTTGTGATGGTCGTCGGGCCTGAGGGCCATCTAGCAACCACACGGCACCAGATGCAGGAGCCTGTCGTGAATATTCAATGTGATATTAAAAGCAAGAGATGGGAATGCAATCGTACCGAGCAGCTGCTTTATGGTGGACAATTTGTGTTTTTTCACATGGTTTAGATAATGGCAACCATTAGCATCGGATGCTACGGTTTAGAGGTGGTAAAAGCAGCAGCGCTGAGGAGAAAAAAAAAAGTGCTTGTATTTCAAGTGCGCAACTCAAAGTGTGACATGTTGGTTATTTGGCAAGAAAACTCAATGACCGTGAAGCTGTCGCAATGGGATGTGAAAGAAACCCTTTGAATGACCCTTTAACCATCTGTTTGTTGACTGTAAACATGTTGTTTCACATTTGGCTGATGACAGAACAACAATTAAGTTGCATGGGATTTAGAATAATTGCCTTTCCGAAGGGCACAAAAACCACAGAGCCAGTAGTTCGCACAAATTCTCTCTTCTACCCTTAAACTGATGCACAGTGTTTTTATATATATATATATATATATATATGTGTGTGTGTGTGTGTGTGTGTGTGCTCACTCATTGAGGTGCTGGAAGCGCTCCTGCCAGTTGGAAGCCCGAGCAACATTCCCGCTCTTATCCAGCAGTTTGACGCCGTAGAAGTCCAACATGAGGGAGTAGGCTGCCAGGAACCTCCGCTTGGCCTCCCGGGTGCTTTGGAATTCCTGACGGGGGTCAAACACGGCAGATCAGAGAGCAGCCGACAGGTGCGGCGCCGCCGCTCTGTTTGCCGTTGGCATGCATTGTGGGTGCAACACTCATTTGCACTCATTACCAATATGGTTTCAATTCATTACAGAACCTTCAGCTGAGCAAATACACTCGGGATACAAATATTAATTTAGAAGTCAACGTCGACATCAATAAGGCTCAAGCCTTTCTTTGTTGTTTATTTTAAGAACTTGGTTGTTCCATTTGAGGGACTTGTGTACTTTATACGAGGAATGCAACCTTCTTAAGGGCATCAACTTACAGTGCACTGTCATTTCAAATGAAACAATATCCATCATGGTTTTAATTCATTGGTTGAGCGCAAGATGTACTCGAGCGCTCAGCCATGGCAAACACTCGAGTCTCCATCCAACGTGTACTTGTGGGTCTTACTTTGATCTCTTCCTGAGTCAGTTCATGTGCGTAGAAGTTGAGCCCTTGTTCTCTTAATGGGAACAGCCTGCCACAAGGAAAAAGGAGTAAAGAGAAAATCAAATGAAAAGAGATTTCTGGACGTGACGTAAACTCACAAGCGTTCGTATCGGTTGCTAATGCAGTCGCCGGGAACCAGCGACGCAAAACCTGTTATTCAGTTTTTGGTTGGAAGATGGTGACGGCTAAAAAAAAAAAAAAGACAAGATGGCGACGGCCAAAATGCCGAACTTCAGGCTTCAAAACCGTATCCCACACACCAATGGGTCACGTCACGGTGACTGTCCACTTATTGTATATATTCTATGGTTAGTCCTCCTATTATGTTTACAGCGCATGGCATATAGCCGCAACATCACAGGTTTGATTCCCTCTCTCCCTCCCACCATGTCCACACTGTCCTCTGTCAAATACATCTCTGAAATCTGAAAATGTCCACAAAAATGATCTTAAAAAATGAAAATATACAAACAAAAACAAACTAAAATCTGCTAATTCCTATGCAATTCCAATTCTAAAACATGTCTCATAATACCATGCAATTAACAATCCGGTCACTTTCGAGGAGTTTATGCCATCAAATGGAAGGTAGAAGGAAATGAAAATACAGATGAAATGTCTCACCACTGAATGTAGGTGTGATTGTGCTCCAGTTTGTCATAGTCGCCTCTCCACTTGGTCAGAATCTCCTCTACGTAGATGCCTGAAGAGAGACAGGAGCTAATTAGCTGCCACACACGTTACTAGTGTGTGTGTGTGTGTGTGTGTGTGTGTGTGTGTGTGTGTGTGCGTGTAAGCGTGTTTAAATATTGGATCAGTCCACTAATCTGAGGGTCTTTCCCAGTAAAACATGACCTTTAGCCAAACAAAACTCACTGAGCCCAAAGTCAACATTTCTTCTCTCCGCAATGGCAGGAGGTCTGCTTGTGTGTGTGTGTGTGTGTGTGTGTGTGTGTGTGTGTGTGTGTGTGTGTGTGTGTGTTCTCACCATCAGGTACTAGAGGGATCTTGTTCAGGTAGAAGCGCAGGTTACGGTACTCGTTGGCTTGCCGGGACTTTCTGTAGTTCTACAAACACACACAGAGCCGGGAGATCACAACAGACCACATCTCTGCATTGCATATCTACATGTGTGGGCCTCAATGGATTTTGTTTCTGTTTCTGTGTGTGTGTGTGTGTGTGTGTGTGTGTGTGTGTGTGTGTGTGTGTGTGTACCGGGTAGCTATGACGGTATTTGTAGAGGTCCCTGGCAGCGTAGAAACTCCTCTTCATCTTTGGAAGGGACTCTGGAGAATCCGTCAGCTGGGAAACAAAAGAAAGAAAGAAAGAAAGAAAGAAAGAAAGAAAGAAAGAAAGAAAGCTCAGCTCAATCCCGCCCTCCAACAGATGCCGTACGGCACTCCTCTACCGATTCAGCTGAACGGAACGCACCACCTTTGCTTTTTTTTTTAGTTCGAGGGGACAAGGGGACAATTCACATCGTGGCTGCCGAGCCATCGCCACAAAAGGACGCTCGGATCTCGATCTGATTCTCAAATAAAATCTGGGTCATGCTGAACTTGGACAGACAGACCCGCAGTGCTCCACTGGGCCTCATCCTGGTATTGATTTATTTTGTACTTCAGAAAGGCACATGCATATAGTCACATTTTATTTTATTCACCTTTATATTATGGAGCTGGACTCCAATACATAAATCCAGAAAAGATAAACCGATAAATGACAACAAAAAACTAAAACAACAAATGGTCATACATATATTGTTAGTGCGACAAAGGGATCACAGAGTCACAAAGGAAATCTATTGAGAGCTGTCTTCCATGTTAATGTAACCCCAGAACAGTTCCCAGGGGGACCCCTCTTCATCCTGATCCACACTTCTTCTACTGAGCAAACATTCTTAAGAGGCCGTTTCCACCATTACACTAACCCGACTCTTTCAGTTCCTGGGGCCTTCCTTTTCTTAAACCGGTTCCCCGTTAAACAGAACTTTGTGCATTAAGGGATTTCTGGACTGAACCAACTACTTAAAACTGTCTAATACCTTGGTCTAAAGTGGTCTGACCGAACTACATTCCCATATGCTGTGTGGGGAAGTTCCTGTTTGAGTTTTACATTTCCAACTCAAATTGTTGTTCAGCAACCTCATTCTGTGGAGTCTCCATGGTTTGTGACAGTATCCATCACAGACTGTATGTAAGAAGTGGACGTAGTCGTCCTTTTCTCATAGACTTCTTTACAATCAGTGGAGTCATGAGAGAGAATGCCAGTTTAAGACACTTCCACATTTCTTCACTCATCAGAACCGGAGGTTGCCACCTGATATCTACGTGGTGTCTCACAGTATATTGTGTGAGCTTCGTCCTTTGCTTCTTCCACGTATTTGCTACATCCAGCCACAATTTGAAACCATCTGTGACGTTCAGCTCCTTCTACAATGTCCCTCCCTGACATATCTGACTATATCCATCCATCTATACCATATACTGGACAGGTCTATTAACTACACCAGTTCTCAGGTCTCTTGTTGTTTAACATCTTAACCCAATAATTCAAGCTATATTCTGTGTTACGCATCATAATTTTTTACGGCCATGTTTGTGGCTTTTGTGGTTTTTCTTTTCTTTCTTTTTTTACCTGATCTTCACATTACAAACTGCATGCTAACTTTTCAGAAACACCCTTCACAGATCAATGATGGCAGAGGGACGAATGCCCACGAGGCCCCAATAAAGTCATTTATTTTCTTCACAAACCAGCAGGCAAACTAACTTCAATAGGAAAAGCAATATTTGGAATACGCAACTATATTAACACAATCTGAACAATGATTCACGTATAAATTATTTTCTGTAATAACTGTATATTCTATAGCCTTATGGTGGTGTTGTCATACAGCATCATACAACGTGCCACATATCACTAGTAGTGCGTCTTGGTGACCGTAACCATGGTCAGTGAAGTGATGCTCCGTGGATTGAATGCCACGACGAGGCGTAGTAAGTGAGTGAAGTTCACACAGCAATAGGTTGACGGGTTTTTTGAATGTCGTTTGGCGGTAGCTGGGTCTCGCCTCAGCGGGACAGCAGCGCGCGTCGGGCCGCTTGGTTGTCCTCTGTGTCCCGGCCTCGTCAATAATATCCGCCGGCGGTGGCACATGTTACCGCACCGCCGCGCCCCCCTCACCTCCCCTCCCCCCTCACAGTGTCATCACATGCTCCCCTACAAACCCCCTCACTGTACCTGCGGGGACGCGTCGTCGGGGTCCCCGGCGGCCCAGTCGCTGACGGAGTCGGAGATGCCGCTGTCATCTTCAGCCACCGGCTCGTCGATCTCGGAGTCCGACCCCCACGTCGAGTCGCATTCCTCAACGGTGCTCGGCTCCTTGAAACGCCAGCTTCCCAACAGATTTCCCATTTAAAAAAACATGCAAACACACACCCCGCTCTCTTATATTGTCTTCGTCTGTGCACTTAATTTTTTTTTTAAATGCTACATAATTTTGTCCACAAACTGTTATTTGTGTGGTTCGCAGCGCCGCTGGGCTCACATTGCCCTCAGAGCGCAGCGCAGCGTTTTAAATGGCAGAGAGAAGGGAATTTCCAGATCAGCAACGACGTGCGCGTATGTATGACGGGTGATTAGTGCCACAAAGCAGCAGGCGGAGATCTTAAAGCTACAAACCCTGAATCGGTAATAATTGTCTTGCAATGTTTGCAAGATATATCATCAAATGATTGTATAGGCCTGGCAATGGTCAACTGATTAAATCATAATCATAAAAAAATATGTTTATTGTTCCAGCCATAGTTTTGAGTGACTATTAACATTATCCTAAAAATAGTTAACTTAACATGTACAACTTGGCCATGTTCCCACTATAGTGGCTCTATTCAAAGTAGCTGAAATTCAGCACTACTCCATCATTCAGTTACTTGTGGTGTTGAATAATAATTTTGGTCAAGCTAGTTAAAGCACTACTGTCATACTGTGGGATTTTGCTATTACCATGCCAAGTGAAGTCAATTCGGAATTGTCTTTAAACCTGCATTCTCTCTACTGACCTGCAGGGGTCACAGTGCTCCTCTGGTTGCAGAAAGAAGTCAGATTGTATGGAAGCCTATGATAAAATAACCCTACCTCTCACTTGATTTGTTTCCTCAGTAAACATTGTAAACATGAGTTTATGGTCTCAATATTTAGTTCCAAGTCTTCTTCAGTACAGCATGATGTTCATTTAGTAAATTATGGTCCATTTAGAGTGAAATAGACCACAAAGCAGTATATGCTTTAGGGCGGGTTTACTGTGATTGACAGGTTGCTGCCGCTAGCAGAGATGCATACGGCGTCTCTACGTCACTCCTCTAGATTCCAAATATGGTAACTTCATGGCGACGGCCGTAATCCAAGATGGCGACGGTGAAATCGCCGAACTTGAGGCTTCAAAACAGCGGTCCACAAACCAATGGGTGACGTCACGATGACTAAATCAACTTCTTATATGCAGTCTATGGTTCCAAGGTTAATTGTTAAAGTGTCCTTGGTGACCTGATCCACTTGGATTTGAACTTCAGATGTTTTGCATTTATGAAATGTATGCACGTAAATAGAAAGATTAGGTTCTTAGTGCCTCTTCTGCATTTCATGGCAATATTGTCTACATTTTGAGATGATAATAATTTATGTTGCTTTGTTCTTCTGAAGACACTGACACCATTTTGTAACCCATTATTTTATAGTTCCCAAGGATGCTGACAAATCCCTCGCTTCTTCTCATCCGGTCGCTTTGTGGCATTAATCGCTCCCCATACAAAGTCCCCGTATCATCAGCATCAGGACCAGAACTGTATCACGTGACACCGGGACAGGAGGAGGTTACTGTATCCTCCTCCGTGAGATTATCAATGTCACTCAGGGAACAAAGAGAAACTGTGAAGGTTCTCCTTTTGGACAATCAACCTATGTTTTGATTTTATGGTATTATGGTTTTAACTAACCGGAAGAAATATGTGAATTGTTGTGTTATCGCTCAATTCATTTCACTTACAATATTCTATTAATTGAGGCCATTTGTAAGCATATTCAAAGCATTCCTTTGGGGGATTTAAGTAAATAGTTATTTTAAAGAAATGGGGAATATATAACGTGGGTTGGGTGGGTTGGGTTTCACACTTGCTCCTTTTTTTTTCTTTTTCTATAGAGGTGTTGTTGGTCACTTCTTTAATTTTCATGTCAGGAATTTTTTTTTTATCCTGCAAATGCACAGTTCGATTTGTCTTTTACACTGTCCTTCCATGTAGGGACTTTTCATGAAAACATTGTGGAAAGTTAGACAAAGAAATTTCGACGAGTACACAAAGTTATTCTCTGTTCCCAATTTCTACTTCAGAAAAACAATAGTTTGGTTTATCTCACAACAAAATTTCCACACATCTCCACGAGGTCATTCTAGAAACCAGTGAAACAGTAATGAAAATCAGCGGGGAGATTATATTTATTACAAGTGTGATCTGGTCCAATATGATGACATGTTTACGACAAATTAAACACACTTGTTGTCTGAAACCTGATTTCATTATAATGTGCAGTCTTTAATTTAAATATGACTAGATTTATATAGCAATGCAAACATCATTTTACTGCGTCATTAAGTCTGTCTTCATTTTAAAAAGGACAGTTCACCAAACATTTTAAAACTCATATCTGTCCTTTTACCTGTCAATTTAGATTGTTTTGGTGTGAGTTGCATAGTTTTGGAGATATAACTCGGCACCTCACACCAAAAACAATCTGAATTGACAGATCGCACAGGTGAGAGGAAAAATATGTATTTTACATTTTGTGGTGAACTTTCCCTTTAATATTGCCCTTTGCCAGTGGTGGAAAAATAACTACATTTACTCAAGTACTGTACTTAAGTACAAATGTGAGGTACTTGTACTGTACTTGAGTATTTGTATTTTCTGTTACTTTATACTTTATACTGATTCTTTACTCCGCTACATTTATTTGACAGTCATAGTTACTACTTTTCAGATGAAGACTTCACATTAAAAAGCTACGTTCCACTAGTACATTTATACAATAGAACTCACTATTAAGGATTAAAACAGTGATTCCAAACCCTTACAGAACACAGCATTTGGTTGGTGCCCCTTGACACAGTTCAGATATTTATGAGTTGTTAGCAGTTCCACCAGAGAGGGATTACTTCTGTGATTTCTGTTTCAGGCCGAAAGTGATACAATTATTCAAACTAAAAAGCAAAGATGAGAGAAAAGTCAGAAAAACTATTTATGTATCAGAAGTACATGTTTTCTTGTTAATATATATCATATACATTATCATTTATATTGTATATGTGTATTTTAAACCCTATATTTTAACTTCTTCAATATTTCATGTCTCATTTTGAATTGTGTGCATTTTCTTTTTCCTTTTACACCTGTTCTTTGTTAAGCCTTGGTCTTCCTCCAGCTGCGGACACTATGGAGGCGTTGTACTTCTGTTTGTACCGTCCACTCTGAGGACGCGCTCCACACGTGGGCAGTAGACGGCCACGCTACCGCTCGCAGCGTCACAACAAAGCATCGGTACGCGGACATCTGCATACAGCCATTAATAAGTAATAATTTATAATAATGTATAATAATAATATATCAGTCACAGGAGACAAGTCTTCTTTTACTTTTGATATTTCTGTACTTTTAGTAAAGTAGGATATGAAATGCAGGACTTTTACTTATTGAGTCTTGAGTCTTTTTTTTTAATTGTTGGTACTTTTACTTAACAAAATGTTCTTCGTATTACTTGCAAGCTTGCAGCTTGCAGCGGGTGAAAGTGAGTCACAGAGGTCAATCCTCGGTCGTCTCGCTAGTCGGCGAAATTGGCCAAATCGAGTGACACCAAGAGAATGAGCTAATCGAGACTCGGTTCAGTGTCTGTCTCGTCCGCAAAGTACGGGAAGTGTAAGTACCTCTGAGTGGCCCCTGTGACATTGTGAGTCATTCCATGTGAAATAATAACCAGAAGCAGCTCGACAGAGTGAAAACCCTTTACAACAAAGTGGCAGCTCCTATAACGCTTCATATTTCATGCAGGTTTTTATTATTCAATGAAAAAAGATGGAAGTGAACGGCGTGTTTGCGGCCAGATCGGAGGCCGCATCGGTTGGACCTTCCCAACCACCACATGGCGACTCCAGTAGAATTCCTCCCACCATTAATCGGTTGTTGTTAAAGGTGGAAATCAAAGTATGAGATGACTAGAAAGCCGTTTGGTGCAGAACAGTAAAAGATTAAATTAGAGGTGAACACCACCAGCTTTTAAAAATGTTTGACTTCCTAATGTGAGGGGTTGATGAACAGCCGGTGACGGTATCAGCATTTCATCTAAATCCGAGCCACGCACAGCACAGCGGATTTTTTTCCCCCCCGTCGACTTTACTTTAGCTTCGAGATCGGGTCAGCCACAAAGGGGCTTTCTGCCAGTCAGCTTTTTTTTATTGCTTTCACTCCGACCTGCTTTCCTCTGATGGGTTCTGGAAACACCACCACAGGCCGTTTATTGGCAAATAATGACTCATGCTGCACAGTGATAGTGTGTACTTCCACTGCCCACGCATGCACACACACACACACACACACACACACACACACACACACACACACAATTTCAAACTAATGGGTGAAACTAATGGTTCATCTGCTGTTTTCTCAATCACTCATTTGTTAGGTCTATATGTCAGAAAATTGTGACTGAAATTCCCCATGTAGTAACTTTGTCTGAAGTATTCAGATAACCAGTTTACCAGCACAGAGCATACGCAGGAAAGAAGGAGGAACTAGATAAATATAAACAAAAGAGTCACTGATTTCTTTTCCCGATAATCCATTAATTGTTTCAGCTCTACATTATTGCAACTTAACTCTCTGCTAAATGCTAACATGCTAACACACCCAGCATGTTAGCACAGATGGTTCCTTTGTGGACTTTTTTTTTTTTTTTTTTTTTAAATAACTTTCACTCAGTGGAAAAGATGTGATTCCACAGGCGGCAGCCTGTGGAATCACAGGCTGCCATCACTGTGAGGATCACTGTGAGGTCAACTTCAAAATGAGGAATAAACGTTCTAGGTACTATTTGGTTGGAAGGAAGTGCAAGAAGAGGATGTATTTCTAAGTGCTGTGAGAACATCACGAACATCTGAGCAAGTGGCGCCAGTGTGACGAGTGAGATGGACCGCTTGGAGGGGTAGATGGGTCAAATGCCCCAGGCTGGTCCCATCCGGCATTTCGTAGCTACACTTACGGAAAAATAATGCCCCGTAATCCGTAGGCCATGATCTGGTCTGTCGTCCGCCGCGTTGTCGCGAAACGAGGGAGTGTGAAGATGGCGAAAGCCCGCACGCGGGGGCGGGTGGGAGAGGAGGTGGACGGGTCCAACAGCCAGCGACCTCTCAGCCAGGAGGCCGCTGTCAACGTAGGTTCATTCGCCACGTAGCGTGTGAACTTCAGTAACCCAAAGACAACCGAGTCCTGAACCTAACTGACTTGTTTCCTGTGAAGACGGAAGTTTATTTTGAAAATACATTTATACATGTAACAAGCTGAAATTGACACGTGTCGCTGGCCTTCGTAGGAAAACGCATATAATAATATTTTCAAATGATATAGCAACCACCATTTGATGACTTGTTGAACCAAGACATGACTTGCAACCTGGAGACCGGTGTTCGAAACCCCAAAGTCTTGTTGTTTTGATGTTTGTTTTCCTGTTACGTTGTTCACGTATATTTTACACAGTTTACCTAACCACGATGTTTTTCCTAACTTTATCCGCGGCCGTCACCGTAGTTGTTCCCATGAGATCATGTAGCAAAGTAAAGCATCTCTCTGCACTTCAGAGTTGGTGATCAGCTTGTGGAGCGTCTCGTTTTCTTTTGTTTTTTTGTTTTTATGAAGACGGTGCAAAGAGGAGAGTGAATATTACTTAACATTCATCATGAGGCTGGACAGCTTTAATGCTCCAAAAAAGTCACAAGGTAATTTTGATATGGGCACGTGTGAATGTTAGATGTTTATATTTCAAATTAATACCTGAAAATATATTGTTTTATGTACGAATTTACGACACATGTGAACCTATCCATTTCACATGACAAATATTATATATTTGTGACATTCCCAAACATCTATCACATTTTTGAAGTGCTGTTCATAAGCGTACATACAAAATTAATCCTAAATAAGTAATTACAATGATATTGCTGAGAAACCTTTCACGTGTGTAGCTCCATCTGAGAAAGGGAGAGGGAAGAAGCTGTATCATTTGAGAGAGGGAGGACACCGAGCGGGGTGAATCCAATCTGTTTTATTAGAGGTCAGTGGAAAGCACACCTACGATCAAAAGCTTCAAAGATGGACGCTGAAGGCCAAAGATGCTGAGTTTCCTCTTGTTGTTGTTGTACCATATATTCACCACCAGGGAGCAGTGTTTCCACTGTAATACTATCAGCCTTCACATTACTGTCCACATTGCACACACGTGGGGGCTGCTGCTAAAGTGCTGGAGCTGCCAGCACAGACTCAGCATGCACCTGCTGAGAAAAGGCCTCTAAGTGAAATGGGCAGCTCAGTATTCCCTGCCTTCTAAGCAGCGTGTGTTTGTGAGTGTGTGAGTGTGTGAGTGTGTGAGTGTGAGTGTGTGTGTGTGTGTGTTTGTGTGTGTGTGTTAAAAGCTGTTATGTTTCTCCAGGGATTAACTTGGATTCACTGCTGCCATTAACAGCATGTTAGCTACCTGAGCTGATGCTGAGAAACCAACCGTCAAACCATAATGTCCATACAGAACGCGTGTGTGTGTGTGTGTGTGTGTGTGTGTGTGTGAGTGATGGAGGTGATAGGCATGGTGGAGGAACAGATTGCAGAGAAGACACTTTACTGTCAGGTTCAAACACGTGTCTCAATGAGACGAGAAATTGATCCAGACACAGTTTACACTCTTAAAGTGGTAAGATGATTTTTTTTTCTTTTTCTTTTTCTATTCCTTTGGTGCCATGACCTCATTGCCATTTTTCTTTTTTGTCGCTGCGACTCCCAGAGGTCACCTGCCAATCAAGCGTTGTGTCCAGTCCGGCAAAGTGACATATGTAACCTTTAGATTTTCTGTTTTGATATGGTATGGAGGCTCACGCTCTGTATTCAGCTGTGTGGGTGTACATGTGTGGGAGAAAAGAGGGGAAAACCATAGTCTGTGTATAAGAAGTGGAAGTAGTTATCTTAACGTCACCCATTAAAGCCCTAAAGCATACCCTGCTTTATGGTCTCTTTGACTCTAAATGGACCATAACTTACTAAATGAACATCATGCTGTATTGAAGAAGACTTGAAACTAGAGACTGAGACCATAAACTCATGTTTACAATGTTTACTGAGGGAATAAATCAAGAAAGAAGTAGAGTAATTTTATCATAGACTTCTATACAATCAGGCTTCTTTTTACAACCAGAGACGTCGCCCCCTGATGGCTATTAGAGAGAATGCAAGTTGAAGGCACTTCAACATTGGATTCACAAACGGAGGTTGCCGTCATTGGAAAACACTGATGCAAAACAGAAATACAACAAGTCCAGTGGCTACAATGTTGAGCTGTGTGAAACCTCAGGGAAAAAAAGAGATATGCCATCTTACATTTGGCCATTCTCCTGCTCCATATTTCAATATAGCGTAGCCTATTTGTCTTAATGGTAAACCCACAAAGCACTGTGTCAGTAAAATCTGCAGAATTCGGTGCACAGCACACTCTATTAATATTAAAAATTGAGCATTAATCATGAATAAATCCTGATAGCACAACCGAATACTGTTTCCTCTAACAGCCGCAAATTAAACGTACGTTTGGTCCACTAATGATGTGAAAATCTAAACCACATTCTTAGCTGATTAAAAAGAAGAAGAAAAAAGAGGATGGAGAGTCACAGATGTTTATAGATTAAACACTTTTCAATGGACACACAAACCAAGTGATCCATGAAATGATAGTGTGTTATGGGATGAAGTCCGTATATCATTGTGTTTGCTCCAGCAGCGGGGGAAAGGGTTTTGTTGTCGTGAATATTAATTGGTAATTTACCCCTTGTAGTTCACTGGGGAACATTTTTGGCTTTTACTTTTGTTTTTTATCATTGCTAATGCATATGGGATGAATTTTGGCAACCTTAGCTCCTGTAATACGTCTATAATAAACTGTGTAGCCACAATACAGACAATCACACCCTTAAGGACAAAAATGTCTCCATTGAAACCCATTGAAACCACAATGTTTGATCCCTCGGCCATTACAGCATAACATTATGCATTCCGTTATATCAGGTTTTCTATCGAGAACACCTGGCTTCAACATTGTAGTTTTTACTGTTGTAAAAAAAAATCTCCACAGCATTTAGTATACAGAAAATAATTTATCATTAGTGGGTTTTTTCCCCCATATAAAACAACAGTAGCATTATGTAAACAAATTGTTATTTAAAGAACTACATTTTGGAAAATGAATGAATTATTTAGTGGTTAGTTATCAGGACTGAAAGTTAAAAGATCTGTTAAAAGATTTAAATCTGTGAAAGTTGAAAACAATGTTAATATATAGTATTTTTATAGCAGTTATAGGAAGGGGACATTTTGTGCTCTAAGGAAACAAATTAGTTGTTTTTTTTGTATCTGCACAAAACAAAAATGTCCCTATCACTTAGTATGCAGACAATAATTAATTTTATGGCAGTTTTTTTGACACTGACATTTTGTGCTATAAGGACATCAGAGAAGCTTTTTATGAAGGGATGCAAAAGAGTTCAAATGATTAAATAAAATTACACTAGACTGCAAAACAAGTCTCGTAATCTATTTATTTATTCACACATCATCAACCACTACTTACCATATATTAACCTCAGTGGCGACGTTTGCATCCTGAGAGCACTTCATTTTTCTTGTTTTGTTTTTTAAAGAAGTTTTCTAAAGCTGTCTCATAGGGAAAGTCGCCGAGAGGTGGCCTGTTGATGAACGCTAGCATGCACGATGCCAGATGGTCCCTCTGCAGAAATGTTGCACAAACTCATCTGAAAATGTAATCAGGAATAGTTTAACACGTAGCTTCTATAAATGTTGTTTACCGACGTTTATTGAACTATCGTTTGTAGCAGCGGGCTGCCATTGCTCAATGTAAATAACAAGACACTGTAGCTTTAACAATTTAGTTATTTTACCTGCTCCTCCAACACAGACTGGCCAATTGTAAATGGACTTGTACTTGTATAGCGCTTTTCTAGTCTTCCGACCACGCAAAGCGCTTTAACACTACATGACATCATTCACCCATTCATACAATGATGGGAGGGGCTAAGGTGCCACCTGCCCATCAGGAGTAGTTAACATTCACACACTGTAGGCACAGCTACGGGAGCAATTTGGGGTTAAGTGTCTTGCCCAAGGGCTAGCGGAGCCTGGGATCTAACCGCCGATCCTTTGATTGAAGGACTACCCTGCTCACCACTAAGGCACAGTCACCCACAGTCGTAGCGTAGCATCAGGGTCTGACAACGCTCTGGCTGTGCTCCGTAGACTCTCATCAATGCTTTCAGATGTTTTTCATGTTCAGGCTGGTTTAGTGGATTTGGAGCTAGTTATGGTTAAACGTGTAATAGTGATACTCGTTACCCGGAGAGGCGGGAAGGACATAAACGGTTCGACCTTAAAAACTCTGGAGCTAACATTTGAGTACATTAGCACGTCATTAACTAGCGTTAGCACCTTATTATTGACCTACCCGGCTTTACAGGAACAGTGTTGTTTCTTAACTTCATTATCTTCTGTATCGATGTGGGGGGATCACTTTAACACTTTAGCTTCTATCTTTATATTTTACATTTACATTTTCGTTTCGCGAAAGGTAAACTATGTCCTCACTGTGATGACGTCATCCTGTTTACATCCAGCCTCTCACTAGAATTCAATTCCTCAGCTAATGAAGGAGTGCCCTTTTGACTTGGCCCGATTGGATGCTGCAGTGCTGCCGTTTGTCTCGCCGGTAGAAATAAAAGCTGTGGCAGGAGAGGAGAATTAGTCCTCGCCAACACCAGGGACTCCTGTGTCCTCCCCCCCACCCCCCTCCTCCCCCAAGTACAACTGATACAGTAGTTAATTAGCAACCTGGGGGAAAAAACATGGAATCCATCTCGGCCCAACCGAGTGTCCCTCTCCAAAAGGACAGCAGACGGGTGCTCAGAAGAACACATTAACTCTGGGTGAAACGGATCGAACTGAACAGATCCCTCCCCCAGACTCTCCGCAATCCGCAGTTGTGCATACTGCTTCAAATAAATCAACCTCCCACTCTGGGCGGACAGCCGCTCCTGTTGCATCGCTCCTCCGCCCACTCGTTCACCAAGCCAAACACACTCAAGGTTATGCCGCTTGAAAAATGGCCTCTGTAGTACATGTGTTGGACCCTCCCACGTCTAACGTTCGTGACGTCCCCATGTTGGGCCTGTCTCACGCGATGTGAGCGTAGGACGAAAGGTCAGCCAGTATACATCAAACCCACCGGCACGATCTGTGACTCATGCATTATTAAACACTTTGTTTCCAGGAATATAGCACATTTCATTTTCTCTTTTAAATTGAAAAGAATTCTAGTCATAGTCCTTTAAATAAAAAGGAGAGAGACATCAGAATACAGTCTTAAATCCCAAACTAAGTGTCCGCTAAAGAGTGTGGAGGGGAGACGACAATGGACTGAAGGTGAGGATTAATATCTGAGAATAAATTAAATAAACCCGGAGCACAAGTAAGGGTTTTCAGTGAAAAGACCCAAGCAAGTCCCATAGTCAAATACGACTCAACCAAGTACACGTTATTAGTAAATTTGACAAATAATCCCAACTCAAGGTCCATTTTCTTGCTTTGTCCAGGGCTCTCAACCCTATCGCATGATCTTCATCAGTGGATGGATTTTGCTCAGTTGTCATGGTGATGGATCCGCTACCTTGCGAGCCAAGTATCTATCATGATTTCATTCATTGTCATTTTCTCGGACTTCTCGTCCGTGTAAACTTAAAAGTTGTCCCCAAAAACAGAAAGAATCAAGCATAAGGGCACCCCCATTTCTTTTCACTGTGTTTATCTGGTATTTTTTAAAACACTGCATATTTGTAATGATTCATGATTAAAAAACAGTTGAATTTACTTCCGTTATCTTTTATTAATTCAATATTAGTAACAAATAGAAGAGATGTGTCAACTGGTGGGTCACAAGCACTGCAAAGAGATCCAAACGGATAATAATTTAAATTGGGCCTGTAGCAGCACCCTCGTAGTAAAAACACAGAATTCATCATGTGTTGCAGTCATTTGACATAACAAGCTGCCTTTATTCACAAATAAATAATATGGACTTCTCTTCAAGCAAATCCCCTTGTTAAAGGCAACGAGCGTTCAGCTCTTGTCCAAAAATAGAGCTGTGATTCCCAATGACTGAGTAATGGCGCAAATCCTTGGCAAAACAAGTTGCAGTCTACTTCTTGATCCGCTTCGCCCTCTCCGAGTCGGGCGCAAGAAGAAGAAGCGAGATGCTTCCACACGTTAGCTTTTAAGCCAGGGGGTGCCAGTCGGATTGTATCCATATTCGGCTGATATAAGCTCAGCCGCCCTCACCAAAAAGTAAACTGCAAACTATTTAGCTTAGCTTAGAACGTGAACAGGGGCAGCGTTAAAGGAACGGACAGCCCGGCGTCACAAAACCGTTACGTTGAGAATTGAGTTTTAAATTTACGATTATTGATTTTTCTGCATCGAGTCATAATCGTTTCAAGAGAGAATCGTGATGCATCTAAGAATAGATGCCTACGAGGGCTTTGGGTATCGGCCGGTACCGAGTGCCGATCCGAAGGCAGTACACTTCATTGTGTGGAAGAGACTGTGATCATTCTTTTATGTGTAAGGAAACATCAGGCTTGACTTTAACGTGTATTTTTAAAACTAAATGTAAGAAGAAAGTACATAGATATACATATATGTGGACTTTTAAATGTCAGAGCTCTGTCATCTAAAGCTGTATTAGACATAGACATCTGGTGTAGAAACTTGTGCCCAACGGCGTACAATCCAGTAGTATAAACTCAAAAGTGATTAGGTAATGGTCTGATAAAAGAGGGTTCTGTGGAAAAAACTATTAGATGTTTTATTTTAATGCCATATGCAAGAACAAGGTCGAGGGTGTGGTTAAAACAGTGAGTGGGTTTCTGTACACTCTGACAGAAGCCGATTGAATCTAACAATGAGATAAACGCATGCATTTAATTGCATTTAATTCAATAACATGTCTCAATATAACGGAGGACTCCTGTGCTAACTTTAGTCCATCCCAGATTGATCATCTAGTCGATAGTGCTACAGGTTCACTGAGAATGACATTAGACTCTATAGCCCCTCTGAAAAAGAAGATAATAAAACAGAGGAGGTTCGCTCCATGGTATAACCCTCAAACCCGCAAAATAAAACAAACATTGTGAAAGCTTGAAAGGATATGGCGTTCGACCAATTTAGAAGAATCTGGGTTAGTTTGGCGAGATAGTCTTAAAACATATAAGAAGGCCCTCCGTAATGCCAGAGCAGCCTATTACTCATCAATAATAGAGAAAAATAAGAACAACCCCAGGTTTCTCTTTAGCACTGTAGCCAGGCTGCCAGAGTCACAGCTCTGTTGAGCCATGTATTCCTATAGACCTCAGTAGTAATGACTTCATGAACTTCTTCAATGATAAGATTCTAACTATTAGAGACAAGATTAATAATCTCCTGCCCTCAACCAGTCCCGATCTATCCTCAAATAGAGTAACCTTAGAAACAGCTGTAAACCCTGATCTATACATAGATGTCTTTGCTGCCATCGACCTAGACCAATTGTCTTCAACAATTTCTACTTCTAAACCTTCTACCTGTCTCTTAGAAAACATCCCGATGAGGCTGCTTAAAGAAGTTTTACCTTTAATTAGCACTTCTCTATTAGATATTGTCAATCTGTCTTTACTAATGGGCCACGTACCACAGTCCTTCAAAGTAGCTGTAATTAAACCTCTTCTTAAGAAGCCCACTGTTGATCCAGAGGTGCTGGCTAACTATAGACCGATCTATAACCTTCCCTTCCTCTCTAAGATCCTTGAGAAAGAAGTCACAAATCAGTTGTGTGACTTTCTACATAACAATAGTTTATTCGAGGATTTTCAGTCAGGATTTAGAAAACACCATAACACAGAGACAGCACTGTTGACAATTACTAATGACCTTCTAATTGCATCAGAGAAAGGACTTGTCTCTGTTCTTGTCTTGTTAGACCGTAGTGCTGCGTTCGACACCATTGACCATCACATCTTATTACAGAGATTAGAACAGTCGATTGGCATTAAAGAAACCGCACTAAGCTGGTTTAAATCCTATTTATCAGATCAGATTGTATATGTAAACGATGAAACCTTGATGACCACAAAAGTTAGTCATGGTGTTCCACAAGGTTCTGTGCTTGGACCAATTTTATTCACCTTATATATGCTTCCTTTGGGCAATATTATCAGAAAACACTCCATAGACTTTCATTGTTATGCAGATGATACAGATGCTCACTGTAAAATCCAGAATCAAATTTAAAATCATTCTCCTCACCTACAAATCCTTAATTGGTGAGGCACCATCATATCTTAAGGAGCTTATGGTACCATATTACCCCACTAGAGGGCTGCGCTCACTGAATGCAGGGCTGCTTGTGGTTCCTAGAGTCTTAAGAAGTAGGATGGGAACCAGAGCCTTCAGTTATCAAGCTCCTCTTCTATGGAACCAACTTCCACTTTCAGTCCAGGGGGCAGACCCAGTGACCACATTTAAGAGTAGACTTAAGACTTTCCTCTTTGATAGCGCTTATAGTTAGGGCTGGCTCAGGTTTGTCCTGGTCCAGCTCCTAGATATGCTGCTATAGGCCTAGACTGCTGGGTGACATTTTAGGATAAATTGAGCTCCTCTCTTCTCTTCTCTCTCTCCTTCTGTATGAATTTGTCATCAATGACATTACTACTCTACTTCTCCGGAGTCTTTGTGCTTTCTCGCCATCGTAGCTCTCTGAGGCAATTTGTATTTGTGATTTTGGGTATTAATTGAATTGTTTAATAGTTTTTTTGAATTGTTATTTTCATTAAAATAAGAAATCGTGCAAGAATTGGTAAAAAAAACAACTATTTATTTAGTTATTATTTAGCAATTATTATTTCAGCGTAAACCTTTTAAAATCCTGCATCAAACTGGTGAAAACTTAAACAGGAATTAAATAGAAAAATCTACAATGAAATGAACAGATCGGTCCCATTGTCACTGATTCACGATCCAGCTATTTGGAAAAGCAGTCTTTTTTTTTACTCTCCTGAGCGACACCTGAACCATTATCATCACGCATAAATCATCAGCACACACGAGCGGCCCGAGCTGGGAAGCTCCGCGTCAAGTCGTTTAGGATTAACAATCAGTAATCAGCACAGATTACAGCTCATGAAATGAAAAAATAATAAAGAAAATCTCTATCTTCCCGCTTCGGTAATTAGGACCTCTAGCTGATCTCAAGTCAGCTGTATGTGTGTGTGCGTGCGTGCGTGCGTGCGTGCGTGCGTGCGTGTGTGTGTGTGTGCGTGTGTGTGTGTGTGTGTGTGTGTGTGTAAAGCAAAGCACTGCTGAAAAACTTGTGTTCCGTCAACTTCCTTCCAATAAATAATGCTCACGTTCCTAACGCCTCTGTCCCATGGGACCCGCCCTTTGTCCAATGGGACCCGCCCTCTGTCCCATGGGACCCGCCCCCACCCACCTGTTCGCTGTTCCTTCTTCTACTTCTTCAGCAGCAGCGCGCGCTAGTAGCTGATCTCTTTAGGCCGACAGTCTGGCGCGCGGAAGTGTCAGTGTAACAGATGAGGCTGCCGTCCATGCTGACCTGTTTACAGACACTAAAGGCTGTACGGGCGCGAACGCCGCCCCTCGTGATAAATCGTTTGTCCGCAATGGCTGGGAAAACAAATGAACTGGTAGCAAATGAGGACCAGCCCCCCGCCCATGTATGTTAAATCAATACATCGAGCAATTCATCGATCAATTTCATACCATTAAATGTAGATTATATAGATATTTAGGGTGTTACATTTTTTTTGAAGTACAGCAAAACGTATATCCTTCATGTTACAGTCATATATATATAACCTACGGTTCTGCCAAGTGAAGCAATGTGGAAGTGTCTTAAAACGTGCATTCTCTCCACTGACCAGCAGGGGCGACTCCTCTGGTTGCAAAAAGTCCAATTGGCCGCCCTAAAGCATACTCTGCATTATGGTCTTTGTTACTCTAAATGGAGCATAACTTACTAAATGAACATCATGCTGTATTGAAGAAGACTTGAAACTAGAGATTGAGACCATAAACTCATGTTTACAATATTTACTGAGGTAATAAATCAAGTGAGAAGTAGAGTCATTTTCTCATAGACTTCCATTAAATCGGACTTCTTCTTGCAACCAGAGGAGTCGCCCCCTGAGTTTTAAGACACTTCTGCACTGGTTTCACTCATCAGAACCAGAGGTAGCCACAGAGTTAGTGGTAAACTCAGCTTTGCGGTCTGTTTGCAACAGGGAGTTGTTTTGTGGTTGCGTCTACTACCAGGAGTTGCTAGAATTTTCAGCCATTCATCACTGAATAATACCTACAGTGTTGTTGTTGTTGTAGGTACCAGTTCTAATATTTCCAACTATTAAAACACACTCTCTCTAGCTTTCTCCTTCCTTGTCCCTTAATCAAAATGGCGTTGAGCAAATGGATCGCCAGCTGACAAAAAAAAGACATTTAAAAGTAAAACAATCCAGTGCAACTACCATTTAACACTCCCTCAGTCAGCCAAACCCCAACATGTAGTTAAAATCTCACGCACGCACATGGCGTTCAGACCATACATCCTCGCTGTGTTTCTACAGAGAATGTCTCCTCTGTTATGCTAATGAATCCCAGATATTGCCAGTAATTCAAGGTTAGTCAAACAGCAGTTTGTTTGGTTGCTGGGCACGCTCGAGAGACTTTGCCCGTCCTCGCCCGACAAAACGCGCTGGCAGAGCCGCAGCCATCAATGTCACTGCGCAGACAGCGCGAGGTATAGAGCATTTTGTGTCGTCCACAAAGAAAAAGGCCGGGCTGCGAGCCAGCTGAGAGTGTATTCACAAAGAAAAGTATTTAGCTGCGCGGTGTGTCCGAGAGACAAATCGAGGGAGGGTGAGATTTTGCTACCTTCGTTAGCATATGCAGGGCTCAGATATGTATACTTTAAAAGAATCCTAAGAGTTATTCTGTCAATGTCTGTCACCCAAATCAATGTCCCTGCAGCTGCTGCTGGGTTCTTTAAGATGGGTCTAAGCGGAATACTGTGTGTGCGTGTGTGCGTGTGTGTGTGTGACTGTATTTTCCAAACCTCTGTACTGTATTGTCCCCTCGAACTGCACTGTTTTTGCAAACAAATCAGCTTAGATTGCCTCAGCGCACTCCGAAGAAGAGAGTGAGGAAGAGAGCTAAATGGCAAATGAAATAAGAAAACAGTGGGGGGGATATGAAATGGGAGGGGGAACTTGGCGAGCCAAAAAAAAGAGGCACAAGCAGGAAAAGAAGGAGCGAAATTGATAAACAGGGAAGGCGGTGAGAGAAAGTTTTTATTGCATTTTTGTCTAAGAAAGGAGGCACAACAAAAGTGTTTTTTTTTTTTAGAAGCAGATAATTCATTCAGCACACTGCCAGGTTTCTGGGAACTCAGAAGAGGCAATTTTACCTTTCTCACAGGGGCTGATATTGTTCCGCATGTCAACCAAATGGTCAAACGTATCATTTTAAACGCGACTGTATCGACCCCATTAAAGTATGCGTTGACAGATAATTGAAAAATCGACAGTGATTCAGTCTACTGATATCCAAAAAGGGAACTGAGAAATTGTCTGAATTTCTTTAAACTGTTTTAACATTGACAAAATTTAATTGCACTGTTGGGAACTTTTAGATTTTTTTTGTGGGCGTGCTCTTTTAAGGAGGCAGCCCTGGTTCACCTCCTGAATAATCATTAGCATTATCCTGCTGATCAGGGACCATTAACTGTGGCCCCTGCTGACACAATGTGGCCACTGAAAGCCCTTGTAAAGAATCCTTAGTTAATAGTAAGTGTTTTAAAATGTAAAGCAGCATCACGGCAGAGTTTAGCATGTATATGGATTACTGAACAGGCCCACAGGCTCAGGTCTGAGTGGTCAGGTGGCCTCTGGTCCAGAGCTTTTTGAAGTGACTGTTATTATTTATTGTCATGAAGTCCAAATGCCTACAAAGGGACGCAAAACAACCACAAACAGACGCTACATGACCACAAAGAGGCACAAAATGACCAACAACCACTAAAAGATGGAAACTGAGCATTAAGAGACACAAAACAACAATAAAGGCCCCCTAAATTACCCCAAAGACATTCAAATAAACACAAAATTACAAAGAAACACGGAACTGCCACAAAGAAACGCAAAACTATTACAAAGAAACATAAAGCAAATACAGAAACACAAAACAGCCACAAAGAAACAAAAAACTATGACGCAAAAACCCCACAAAGAAACGCTAAACAACTACAAAGAAATGCATACCAAATACAAAGAAACACAAAACAGCCACAAAGAAACAAAAAACTACTAAAAAGAAATATAAAACTACGACAAAGAAATACAAAACAGCCACCCAGTAGTACTAAACTACGACAAAGAAACATAAAGCAAATACAAAGAAATACAAAACAGCCACAAAGAAATAAAAAACTACTAAAAAGAAAAGCAAAAGAACACAAAGACAGAGAAACACAAAACAGCAACAAAGAAAGGCAAAATTACTACAAAGAAACATAAAACAAATACAAAGAAATGCAGAACAAACGCTGATGAGATGAGATGCAGTATTAGTTCCATACACTTCCCTGATAGGTAAATGGTACTTTACTTTACACAATTACCACAAAGAGTTAAGTTATCTGTCCGTGGTGTTGGAGCAACATGTCAGTCATTTCTAAGCTATTTCGCCTTCAACAGAAAATGAAATATTGCAATACCATGTTTTTGCACACCACCCTATCTGGAAAGGTTACATGTTTTAAAAATAGCTACAATAACCATTCCCATTGGGAAATGTAGTTACACTAGTAGCGTCGCTACATGTAGCACATACTCCTCCACACTGATAATGCTGGTGTTGCTATTGCTGCATAACCGGTCATGGCCTTTCTCTCTGACACTATTGACTTTTTTAAAAGCATCCCAGCCCCACACATATTAAAGCTGCAGACATCAGAGGCTGCTGATGCCCTTTTGTGATACATATGAGGGTCGGATTTGGCAATCAAAAAGGATCACAATAAATAGATTTGTCATTTACATACCTGGCAGCGACTAAAACCAAATGGCTGCCACATGAATGTGAATATGTGATCACATGAAAAGTAGTACGCATTGTGCCGTGTGTATGATCCCTCATCCAGCTGCCATCTGACCCGTCTCAAGGTCCGGTTCACAACAGATAATGCGATATTAACATATCAGTGCAAACACGCCAAAGTTTTGCAGCTTGATTGACATTTGCCCTTTTTGTGCATCTGATATATAAATGTCGCCTTCGCATTGTTGTATATTTCGCGACAGTGATGTTGGAGTGATGATGAAGGAATCTCCATGGACACTGTTCTTGCTGGTATAATGAAGTTTATTACAAACAAGCAACATATGTCAAGACGGGCGTCATGACAACCCGGAGAGTCCCAAAGTCGAACAGAACTCTAACCGTCGGGGATCTCCCGATCACTTATATATGGTTGTTGTTTACGCCCCAGACTTGAGTATATAATGACTTCATAAAGAGGGCCCCCAATAAAAGACATGTTTCGGACATAGGCACAGCTACTCCTCCATCCTCCAGGTCAAGGAGCATTTCCCAGCGGGGGTACCTAATGATTATCCCATGTGCAACAAACATCAATGGATCCGACATACCAGTCACAGGCCCCTTCACATATGTTATCTTCATGCATTACAGAGCAAAATATACTACATATTCCCCCCTTCGAGACTAAACAAAGTCTCGACAAAAACAAAAGAAGAAAACATACAGGTGTATAATCATGACAAAAATAACAACCCGTCCTACAGCATACTTTTAACAATCATGCCAACTGTATGGAGTATAAAAAAGTGAGAGTGAAAAACCTGTCAGGCAGCTATCTTTCTTGAAATATCCATTAAACAATGTAGACAGGAAAATTCTCTCACGGTCCCTCTGCCAAGGCAACCATGCATAGTACTCCATACCACTGCAATGAATTTTAGCAAATTGTATAAGAAAATGACTTAAGCAAATACATATGGAACTCTCAGCAAATCAAAACAAAACAATGTCCAAAGTCAGGCTGGTCGACCCATCGCACCTTTCAATGAACCTTTTCCTGCCTACCCCACTGTCCCTAAACATCGAGAAAAAGAAAACATCCGAGGTCCCATTATATTTACCCAATAACAGAAAACATCATTTCCCAAAACAATTAATACATAAAGAAGAAAATTAATTTCTAATATTACTAATGTAACATATAAGAGAAGACATAAGAATGTATAACACTGTAGTTCCCCAGCAGCCTTGACTCTCAGTTGTAGTATCGATGACGTCTTGAATCTGGATATTGTATCGCCAGTCCACGTTCAGAGTCCTTCAGACCATTCGTATTTTTCATGTTTGAAGTGTCTGAATTCATTCAGGCCATCGGAGTCCCTGACAATCCATCACCCTCACAGTGGTCTTCCCCAATATGTTCTAGAATGAAAGAAAAGAAAACCAGTATCTTTTGCATACAGAACAGATACAAATTAAAACATCACATACAGATTAACACTTCGAAGTAAATGTGAAATTATAAATCATATTGTCCCTCTATCATATTGTCCATTTGTTTCCCCCCCTTCGAGACCACACAGAGTCTCGAAAGAGCAAAACAAAATCAAAACTACAAACTAACCAAGCAATGACAAAGGTAAATATTAGGATTACAATAACATCAGATATTCAAAATGGATATTCCTCCATCAGTTCGATCCTTATCACGTCGTCCTCATCAACGTCCGTGCCAGCACCATGTCCTCTGAGCTGTCATAGACGACTCTACATACTTCTCTTCCATCATCTGTTCTCTAACTTCAACAATCTCATTACTACTGTTCACACTAGGCTCTATTTTTAACATTAGCTTCTGGGTTACATTAATCACATCCTTAAGATGTCATGTTAGATGTGTCAATTCTCTTGTTTCCCCAACATCTTGGAGGTCTATACTCTTATTCCCACCTAGTATCACTAGAGACACTATGCGAACTCTAAATCCTAACTCGGACCGCTCACTCCCAATATGTGGATCGTAAAAAGAACACCTGTAATCACCTTGATCTTCCTGTTGAAGCCTATGTACATAGAGACTACAATCTCCCTCGACCTTCAGTCTCCTTTTGTCATTAAGTAATGTATACTTCCCTAATGGTAATTTCTCTGACAGAACCAGAAACCTACCATGGCTATCTTCCCACTTAACTCTGAGTTTCCCTTCACCACTATTTTCTCCTGTACACTGACATGGAAGCTGAACTGACTTCCCCAAGGTTACTTCAACCCTGGTTATAGTAACGGTTTGGTTTAACCCTTCTCCTAACTGGTCTCGGGCTCCTTTGTCTAACTGGATCCCTGAGTTGTCCTGCAGCGGAGTCACCGCCCTTTGATATCTCTGGCGCTTTGCAGGCAACTGAAATAGGTCCTGCTGTATCTGGGACATGTTGAAAGACAATGTCCCTAAATCTTCTTTCTTGTCCATCAACTGCAGAGACATTTCTGGCATCATCAGGAATGTGCACAGAAACATCAACATTGTCCATAACCTGGACAATCTCTCCTTCTGCGTTCTGACTCTGAGGATTTTCATGCATCTCCCTGTCTGGTGTATGTTCTTCCACATTGTCTTCGGGCTCTCTTGAGCCTTCAACATCGCGGATCTGTGAATGTGGCGCCTCTTCACTTGGCGCTTTGACACAATTTGATAAATGATACCACGTTGGAGACCCTTTAACCTGGACCGCGGTTCCAGTACTGCGAACTACTTCAAATGGTCCTTCCCGGCGTTCGTTATACCACTTCCTTCTAAACACCTTCACGAACACCTTGTCTCCAGGTTGCACTGTGTTCCTTTTTTGCTCATCGAGCTTCTCCTATACCTCCTCTTTTGTTTGCCTGTCAGAAACATATGCGGATATTCTTTTATGTAGATTAACCATATATGTAACATACGTTTGCATTTCATCTTCTAAAAGGGCCAGGCTTGGACCCTTTCCACTTGTCCGCAGACAAGGCGTTGGCATCAGTCTTCCTGTAGCCAACTCATGAGGTGTCATATGTAAATCGCGGAGCTCACTAGAGCGACATACCATTAGCGCCAATGGAAGCGCTGCTATCCAATTTAAACCCGTGTGCTGACATATTTTGGCAATACGATTTTTCAGAACACCATTCATTCTTTCGCACATCCCTTGACTTTGCGGATGATAGACTGCACCAAGACGCTGTTTAATTCCTAGTTTTTTCAAAATCAATTTCACCGTCTTATCCACAAACTCTTTCCCATTGTCTGAGGATATTCGATCTGGAAGTCCCCACCTGCTTATGACCTCTCTACATAAGAACTTGGCAACCGATTGAGCATCTTTTCGTTTTGTTGGACAAGCCTCGGGCCAACGTGAAAATCTGTCCACAACGACCAGCATATATCTTTTACCTTCAATCGGGTTTATCATGTCAACATAGTCCACAACTAGTTCACGCATAGGACCCCTTGGAGTTGGAATGTGACCAGGAGGAACCGTCACTCCCCTCCGAACATTGTTTTTCAGACAGATAGTGCACCTGCCTATGACATAATCAATCTGTTCAAGCAAACATGGTGCCCAAAAAACATACTCCTTTGTAATCTTTCTCTTAACTTCCCCCCTTGCAACGTGAGCTAAACCATGCGCCTCCTGAATCATTAGACCCAACAAGTCTGGAGGTGATAATATCAGCCCCTCATGATTTCTCCAAAGTCCAGCAGAATCTCGGGTGGCACCTCGGTCTAGCCACAACTGTTTGTCCATTTCAGGAGCCGCTTCCTGTATTAGAATCACATCTTTGAGCGTAATTTTGTCTTCCAAGTTCACTTCATGCGTGACGAGAAGAACTTTGCCCAATTTATCTGCTCCTGTGACTGCTTTTGCAGCTTCATCCGCCGCTCTATTCCCTTGTGAAACCCTTGACGCATCCATCTTATGTGCTGCACATTTAGCTATTGCTATTTCTTTAGGCTTCATCATAGCATGCAACAATTTCATGATCTGGGCGTGATGCTGTATCGGAGAACCATCCGTTTTCTTAAACCCTCGGCTCTTCCACACCGATCCAAACAAGTGACACACATTATGTGCATATGCAGAGTCGGTATATATCGTCACTCGCTTACCTTCTGCCAACAAACACGCTTCAGTTAGCCCCACAAGCTCCGCAAGTTGTGCAGATGCAGGCTGTGGTATCACTTCAGCCTTCTCAACAGCAAATCCAGTTCCTTGGGCTTTTACTACTGCATAGCCAGCACTTAATTTATCGCCCACGCGATAACAAGACCCATCAGTCCAATACTCCAGGTCCGCCTCATGCAATGGGAGGGCTTGTAGATCTGATCTAAGCCTAGAGTATTTCTCTGCTTCTTGAACACAATCGTGCGGCTCACCATCTTCTGGAGTGGGCAAACTCTCCGCTGGATTCACCGTAACACACCTTGCTAGGGTAACATCTTC
Source organism: Ophiodon elongatus (assembly GCA_016806645.1). Lineage (NCBI taxonomy): Eukaryota > Metazoa > Chordata > Actinopteri > Perciformes > Hexagrammidae > Ophiodon > Ophiodon elongatus. The sequence goes on along the minus strand of JACSYO010002062.1, from coordinate 952,938 downwards.
CTGCTCTAAGAGCCTATGATAGTCTCTGAGCCTAGACATAGTCAAGTTGTTCTTACCATAATTCAAAAGATTTCTGAGACTATGATGTGTAAGAATTGTCACTGGATAACCCATTGTTACAGATGATGCTTTATTGTACATTAGAGAAACTCCCACCATTGCTCTGTAGCACAGTGGTAGCCCTAACTCTACTTCTGAATAAGCAGTGGAGTAGTACGAAATAGGTTGAGGACTCGTCCCCATACCTGTAGGTTGACAAAGAACTGCACATGCATATTTACCCCCAGTAGAAGTAGATACATATAACAAGAAATTCTTAGAGTAGTCTGGAATTGCTAGCGCCGGAGCCTCTTGCAACTTCTTTTTTGTTGTTTCAAATGCCAAAAGGCCATCGTGTGTCCAGGAAAGATTACCGTGAAGTTTAGCATTCCCAGTATCTTTAATCATAGCTCTCAAAGGCCCCGTCAAGCTAGCATAATCCTCAACCCATGCTGAGGAATATCCTGCAATACCAAGAAATGTCATCATCTCTCGGACTGTTCTGGGTTTTGGAGCCTTGCGAATAGCCTCCACCTGACTATCAGAGATGCTTCTGTGTCCCTGCGTTATTATTTGACCCAAATAAGCTACCTTCTCCTGGCAATACTGTAGTTTCTTCAGAGAAGCCTTGTGGCCCTTTTCTGCCAGTATTTGTAGCAATTTAATTGAGTCCTTATGACATGTCTCCTCATCTGGTGAACAAATGATGATGTCATCCACGTATTGAATTACAGTGCTTTTTAATACCTGATCTATCCCAACCAAATCATCTTTCAATATTTTATTGAAAATGTGAGGACTATGTTTGAACCCCTGTGGCAGTCTCTCATACTCATAAGATTGTCCATTGTACGTGAACCCAAATAAGCTTTGACTTTCCCTACTAAGTGGAACACTGAAAAACGCACCACATAAATCTAACACTGTGAAATGTGTCGCATTTGGAGGAAGTTGGGCTAACAAAGTATGTGGATCCGGCACTTCTGCTGGAAAATCAGCCACCACTTCATTCACCGCTCTCAAATCATGTGTCAGGCGATATGAATCATCTGGCTTCTTTACAGGCAACAAAGGCGTGTTGCTCTGGGGATCCTGTGTTATCCTCAAAACACCCGCCTTTAAAAGTCCTTCAATCTGTGTTTCAATTCCTCGGATTGCCTCTTCCTTCAGTGGATACTGGTTCTTCCAAGGTGGTCTGACTCCTGGTCGGAGTTCAACTCTTACTGGTTGGGCTGACTTCACAAGTCCAATATCGGTACTATGCCGAGACCACAAACATTCTGGAACTTGTTGTAGCATCTCTTCTCTCATTGAGTCTAAGTCCATCTTAGCACTGCAAATTGACTCATGTGTCATCTGCACAGTTTGTGGCTGTCCTTGTCCTTGAGCAGAGATCATAATCTTAATGAACTTCTGATCCTCACTTCTCCAGATGGCAAGATTCTCTTTTACTGGTGTAAAAACAGCTTCTTCTGCTTCTGCCATCATTTCTCCTACCTGCTTCTGCGTATGTTCTTCACACACCAACAAGGTTACATGTGGCACACTCTTCTCGATATCAAACTCTTTATCCAAATAGTCATCTCCGTGTATCCTCATCGCTGCTCCTTGTGGTCCCAAAATTATACAGCCCGAATTAAGTTGGACTTGCTTTGGTTGATGACTCAACCATTCTTCTGCGTTTGGTTGAGCATCCTTATTGAAATACTTGAGCGTGCAGTGAAATGGATACTCTGGAAGCTTCGCGTCGGGCATATTTGCGATGATAAACTTTTCCCACAACTTAGCTGACTCAAAAAAATCTCCATTAAGACTTCCAATCCAAAATACTGTAGAAGCTTCAGTCTCTGTTGTCATCAATGATTGGTAAACAATCTCGTTTGGCACTTCAACCTGACAGCCGTCTGGTTTACACTTTATTGTACACCTCAATCTACACATAGCATCTCTTCCCAAAAGTGCAATAGGTGTATGTTCTGATACCAATATGGGTATTGTAATCTTCCGCTTTTTATAGCTAAGCTCAATTGGTTCAGTGAGAGGAATTAGCTGTTTCACTCCCTCAAACCCGATTGTCCGAATCAATTGACCAGACATGGGGAGATGTATAGCATCTTCAGGCCGAATACAGGTAAAAGCAGCTCCGCTGTCCGCCATCACTTCCACTGGTCGATTATTTACTTTTACCTCTATTGTTGGATCTCTCTCCGGCCCTGATACTACCAGCTGACACCCCCCTCTCGAGTCTTCAGGGCACCTCTAGAATCCTGGTTCCAGGCCTCTGTAAGGGTTCACCGGTCCTCTGGGTGACCCTGATTGGCCCCTGAATCCTCCTCTGGAGTTTCCTCTGGAGTTTCCTCTGAAATTTCCTCTGAAATTTCCTCTGAAATTTCCTCCTGACCTGTTGCACTCACGGGCAAAGTGGCCTAATTGTCCACAAGTATAACATTCGTCTGATTGCTGTTGAAAATTTGGAATAAACCTTCCTCCTCTTCCGAAATTTCTTTGATCCCTTCCTCTCCAGGACTGCGCTTGATCAAAGACTGGCTGTGTGTAGGAGACGAATGGAACCACCGGTGATGGCTGGAATGACTGGAGCTGAACCTGGTTCGGCTGTGGTTGTGGTAATAGTTGATTTAGTGGAGCCTGATTTTGCATAACCAGAGCCTGCTTCTTCTCCATCCTCTTGTTATCCATCAGTTGTATTTGATTAAGTTTCCTGAGGGTCTCTTGGTCCTGGTCTTTCTGATCACGTTCCTTTTTCCTATACAGCTCCACTTGATGTGCTATATGATCCGTATACACACCCTTTGCCATGCTTCCAAGACCAACCACCTCTGCCAGTTTGCTTCTCACTGGCAGGGGCAACCCCTTCTGTACTCTGGCTCGCAAAATTGACTGCTCCATTTGATTCAAATCCGGGTCATTTCCTGTGACATTTCTCCACACTTGATGAGCTCTCGATACATATACCCTCGGGTTTTCTTCCTGTCCTAGTGGTTCAATAAAAATATTGTCAGGATGTACATTTGTCGGAAATGTATCTTTCAGCGCTCTGCACACTCGACCTCTACTTGCAGAAAACAGCTCTGAATCATTCACAGCAGTTCCCACATATCGATCAAGTCCAGCTTTCTGTAGAATCTCTCCCATAGCATGAACTCCAACGAGATTAGCCAGGAGTCTCTTAATATCTCCAATGGCCGGTTGTTCTCCCACCATAATCTCTTCCAACTTCGAAATCCAAGGATGTGCTCCATCTTGAAGAGTAGGTAACTTTTCAAGTATGTTTGACATATCTGTACTCTGCCAAGGCTTATACTCAAAACTCTGTCCTCGGATGATCACTGGAAATATGCTCTTGGGTGTCGACTGTTTTCTAGAGCGCAATCTACTTCTCATGCCCGATCGTTTGGAGCCTTCTTTCTCTAGCTTTTCCTTCCGTATCTGCAACTCCTCTAACTGGTTCTCCAGTGTTCTTTGTTTTTCTGGACTATCAGTTTTTCTCATGTCACAGCGGCATCGGTCCAGACTTACTTCGACCTCTCTTAAAGTCCTCCGTGAGACCTCTTCATTGCTGTCTTCATCCTCACTGTCATTCGTGTTATCATCTCCTCTCTTTTCCGCTCTGGCCAGCATTCGCCTGACTGCAGGGTCATATCCTCCCATGCTCTCTTCCAGATCACTTTGGTCACTCTCGTCTCTATATTCCAGCCTTACTTTCTTCATCCTCTTAGAATTTGGATACATCGTTGTAGTTGTCTCCGCTTGTCCTGTTTCTATTATTTTGTCCTCTTTGTCTCTGATATGATAGTTACCCTCCTGACTGATCACTGGGATCTGAGGATAGATTTTCTTAGACGTCGTCCCCACCTCATAAGGTGGCGGTCTCTTCACTGGTTTCATATGTGAGAAAAATGTATTGGTGTCTTCCAACAGTTTTTCTGTTTGTTTTGTATTTTGTTTTATTTCTTCTGCATCTTTATCTCTCTTATCGTTTGCTGCTTTGATCAGTTTCTGTCCCTCATTTTCAAACAACTGGAGAATGCCAAGCTCCACTTGCCTCTTTTCTTTGCGTTTTTCTCCCTTGTTTCCCTTCTTTTGCTCTGCCTTGTATGTGGATACAAGTACCTGCATTATTCTAATTACATCTGGGTTAAGAGTCCCCTCCACTGGCCATGGTTGGTCAATTTCAGGCCAGCGTTTATGCCATTTTTCCGATATTTTTGCAATGTTTGCGATGCCTCTAACTAAAGGATTATTCTTCTGTACTACATCAACAGGAGTGATTACTTTTGGATTTTTAGTGTCCTTTTTCCCCATTATGACGACTTCCTTATGTTCCGTTATTGTACTTTAAGAAGTGATTGCTAGGATTAAAACTACCTAAAGCTATTTAAACTACTTCTCCCCCCTTTTCTCTTTTTTTTTTTTTTTTTTTTTTTTTTAAAAATCAATTACTAAATTAACAAATTAACCAATTAACCAATTAACCAATTAACACACTAGCAAACCAACAAATCAATCAATTAACCAATCGCCAAACCAATCGGCACATAAACCAATCAATCACTCCGTCAACTAACAAATCAACAACCAATCAACAAATCAATCAATTCATTAAATCATTCATGTATTAAACCCACAACTTCACCCCAGTCAATACTGAAATTGATTTGACGCCAAAGGATCAAGAGCTCAACAATGCAACATCACAACTCAAAGTCCGCTTATAATATTTGACAAAAAGATCACGCGCTCCCACAAGTGACTGACTGTCACCAAATGTGGTCTTAATCTCTGTAAGACAATCACCTAATTATCACCCAATATTCAGCTCGAATCGTCAAACAGTCACAATATTGAATGTCCACCACAGCACAGATCAGAACAAACCACGCACAAACAACAAAACCGACATCTGCAATTGTCAGCAGAGTTTAGACTAAACAGTCATATGCCATTAATTAATTAAATGCATTAACTGGTCAATCAGTTGCCAAGCCTTCTATTTATTTAGTTATTTCTTTCTTTTAACTGACTACAGCATGTAGTCTTTCATTGGTATGTGAGCAGGTCAATATTCTTCAAGGCTTACAAATGAAAGCAGGTTAAAATGTGTACCATTAATATTAACTATGACTGAGAACACATACAAATATGGAAAATGCAGGTTTCTTGCTAAAGAGTTTGTGGATAAAATTTTACCGGCCTTTAGCAGACTGAGACCGAAGCCTCACAGCAGACGTCAGCATGTCACACTCCGTGATGTACCGGCCAGCTGCCCTGTCTTCAGTCTCAACTCTCATTCGCCGTAAATGAAACAAAAGACAAGAAACAGGCAATGATTTAGTCTCTTATGAACCTATTAGGTCCCTTTAACAACATCATAAACTTAATTCCCAAATTAAACCCCTAATTAAACATTGTAGAATATAATGAAAACTAAATGAGACAAAAAGGTCAAACGGCAAATGAACTCTGTGTCACAAGAAAGTGTTGACCTCAGTAAGCACTTTCACACACACACATTCCGACCTGCACACGAGGGAATTTGAGACGAGTGAGGGGGAGGGAGGGGGAGTTCAAAGGCTATCCTCCTTAAAAGAAGTTCATTGTGTATTTAATAACTCATTTGTTATATTACGTCCCTTTTAAGAAGAGCTCATGTTTATTTAATAACTTATTTATTTCATTACGTCTTCCAAAAGAAGCTCATGCTTATTTACCAACTTATTTATTTCATTACGTCTTCCCAAAAGAAGCTCATGCTTATTTACCAACTTATTTATTTCATTACGTCTTCCCAAAAGAAGCTCATGCTTATTTACCAACTTATTTATTTCATTACGTCTTCTCAAAAGAAGCTCATGTTTATCAAAATATCTGTCTTTACAAGTTATTAAACGTCCCGGTCTCAAGAACCTATGTACGTTTATTCAATCATAATGTTTTTTATCTTTTAACTTTAAACATATATTCTCCTCCTCTGCAGTTATCACACACAGCTGAAACACATTAGTGACCACGTTTCACACACACGCACGATACCCAACGCACACACATTTTTCACCAGGCTCTCCTCATCTCAGAGAAAACATACACACACTTATTTCGTTCCCAAAAAACACCCCATTCATACCATACATTCATATAGCATGCTTTTTGCCGCTCCTTCCTTTCTTTTTCTTATAAAATTTATGCTACCTTCTGAGATGTAAATATTCGATGAGAGGCTGCATCAGACACTGTTCGTCAACAAATGTCAGAGTGGGAACAGTCAATCGAATTTTTATTCTACACTCACCAGTTATTAAACTGACCATAAGGTGTTGTTCCAGGTTTTTTCGGCCCATACTATTAGCTCCTTCACTGAGGGCTTATCTAACCAGATTTTGCGGCTCAGTCATATGATCATTTCCTTTAATCTTATCTCTCTCTTATTTCTCTGTCTCTTATCACTTTTTACATTTATTTATACAAATTACCTGGATCCAGGTTTCCCAATTTGTCTTTCTATCTTAATTCCTGACTATGTCGAAGCCATTGTTACGCAGTGACTAATATGCATGTGTCTTACCGTTAAGAAGTTGAGGGCCCAATCTTCATTAATCTTGCACGATACTGTTTAGCACACCTTATCGTTACAATGAAGCTATTCTAAACTATTCCTTGTATTTCTCATACTTCTTTTCTTCACTTTCTTTATCTTCTCTATACTCATTCCCCCTTTTTGCGTAGTACCCTACGCAAATAAAATCAAATTTAGCACGGAGCTACACTTCAAACATCAAACCAACAGGACACGTCCATAAAAAGAAGGTTCTCATTTACGGTGTGGCCAAGCAATTACACAAAACAGCCCCAATGAACGGACCAGCGTCCAATCGAGTGAGAAATGCTCACCGTATGTGAAGTTGCTGGAGGATCCGCAGGCCACAGCACGTCCGGAGTTCGTGACGCCAAATTTGTTGTATATTTCAATCGACAGTGATGTTGGAGTGATGATGAAGGAATCTCCGCGGACACTGTTCTTGCTGGTATAATGAAGTTTATTACAAACAAGCAACATATGTCAAGACGGGCGTCATGACAACCCGGAGAGTCCCAAAGTCGAACAGAACTCTAACCGTAGGGGATCTCCCGATCACTTATATATGGTTGTTGTTTACGCCCCAGACTTGAGTATATAATGACGTCATAAAGAGGGCCCCCAATAAAAGACATGTTTCGGATATAGGCACAGCTACTCCTCCATCCTCCAGGTCAAGGAGCATTTCCCAGCGGGGGTACCTAATGATTATCCCATGTGCAACAAACATCAATGGATCCGACATACCACAGTCACAGGCCCCTTCACATATGTTATCTTCATGCATTACAGAGAGCAAAATATACTACAATCAAGAACAGAGTAGGTAGAACGATGACATGGAGGAAATGAAAAAAGATATTTTCGTTTTTGAGCTACAGGTCCTGGTGGACGAGGTGCGGAGGCATTCCTCAAAACTTCAAGTACGGATTTTAACAGAGAGAAACCGCATTCGGGAAGTCTACGTCCCAGTCTGTCCAACACAGTCTCACGGCAGCTTGGGAAATAGTCACGGATTGCAATCTATTGGTTTCACGTACAGGGAGAAAACTTGTCTGTTGTTTTATTGTTGCTCGGAACAAGTTTTTTTTTTCTGGGACGACATTAGGTTTAGGCAACAAAACCAGTTAGTTAGGTTTTGAAGAAACACCATGGTTGGTCTTAAAATAACCACATACACTTAGGGTTTAGGCAAAACCACATTGGTAGATTCATTAAAACTGTCACGAACGTTTAAGCAACAAACCCACAAACATAAAACCACAACGCGGTGGCGAACACGGGTCCCGTGGTCGAAAGTCCTGTGATTGTTGGATCCATCCCGCCCACCATGACCGGTCTCTTTGGATATTAAATGCTACGTCACTTGGTCTGACTGTTGCTTAGTCACGCGCATGCATTTAATTCGCGAGTCCCACCAAGAAAAAAGGGATACTAATTGACTCTCTATTGGCATTGTTTTCATCCTGAGTGACACGAAAAAAAAAAAAACAATTCGTGTCCATCTCCACGAAACCATGGTACTGGGCCGGTCTGGGTCTCTTCAGACTCCCACCTTCAGACTGTGAAGAAAAGATGCGCTTCAGTTTCCACCGCCTCTCTGAAGACGCTAATAATTTCACTGTCACTGCGTGGGGCTATTATCTATGCTATGATCTTTGCAAATTGGACTATTTTTGCAGTGAGGCTCATTTACATAGGAAAGGGGCCAATTTCTGAAGAAAATTTATGCTTAATCCTTTTGTGAATAAAATATAAACTCTTGTCTCCACTGTAATCCTAATAAAAGGGTCCTGATTTATGTTCTCCCGCTGGGATGCTTGTGTGTTCTTGACATTGTGTCAGAGAGGAACTGATTAAACTCTGTGGTCATCATTATGGTTGAAGTTATTGGACTGCAATTCAATAAAACACAGTCCAATAGAGCAGCACTATAATTAAAGGCGTCGCCTCTCTGACAGTGTCAACAAAAGCTGAACTTCATTGCTACTTTATCAGCATCACAGATGTAGGATTTGTTTCATGACTGTTGTATCAATCATGACGTGCGGAGGTTTCTATTATTGGCTCAGTCATTGTAAAACACATATAGCCTGACGAAATTAGATTTTCTCTAATAACTGATAAAAATTGTGGCACGCCACCAAAGCAATCAGCGCTTCTAGAGATTAAGATTTGATTCATGTTACTGCTGAAGCGTTTGAGCCTGCTGCCTCCTGCTCTGAGGAAGTTCTGTGGCTGAGGCTCGTCAGCAATGAACATTTCATGAAATGGAAACCTCTACAGGCATTGATTGCTTTGGTGGTGTGCAACCTTTTTCTATTTCTGAAGCAATTTGAACGCACCCTTGCTGCTATTGCTTATTTTGAATAAAATGATGGTCGGAGCTCACCTTGAATAGCAGCTGGATTCTCGCAATATCACAAGATCACACAAAATTCCATCTTGTAAGGCTTCAAGCAGGCCGAAAACCTCCTGTTCTGAAAAGTGAAGCCAATGCTGAAGTGCCCTTGACTTGAATCCTCTCTCATGGCGAGCTGAGGGCAACTCATTTGGTTGCAAGAAGAAGTCAGATTGTATAGAAGTCTGTGAGAAAATGACTCTACTTCTCACTTGATTTCTCAGTAAACATTGTAAACATGAGTTTATGGTCTCAATCGCTAGTTTCAAGTCTTCTTCAAAATAGCATGATGTTCATTTAGTCATTTAGTAATTTAGTAATTTAGTACAGCACCGAGCGATGTGTCCTGGGTTGATTGTGACTGTTGCTGTAGCATTGCTTATGCAAGTGACAAATAATTGTCTTATGATTTTAGAGACTCTCTGAAATTTTGCTACTTAGGCTTTCATGGGGTCTTAAGTGTCAATCAAGGGATCTTGAACCCATGCCCCCACATTTTCTATTTGAGAGAATGTCAGGAGTCTGAGCAATTTAACTCTTGACTTTTTAGATATTTTTTATGCCATCAAATGTCAAGCGGCGCCTCTTGAGTGTCTTTTCATCCCGGTGCAAAATGCATCAAGTCACCAGTCTGTAGAAGTGCCGGACAGAAACTTATTTCTATGCTAATGCAACGGTGTTGACAAATGCGTTGTGATCGGGTTGCCATTTTTTAAAGCGGATTTGGAATTGCCCCCCCACCCCCCTCGAATTGAATTGTACTGTGCATTATCATATAATTGCATTTCCGGCCATGATTTATGTGCACATCGGGTGCCGGTGTGCTCCAGTTAGTTGGTTGTGGCATTTCTTCGGCTGGTCTGACTCCAAACACTGCAGGATGTTTCTCCACCAGTAAACATCAATCTTTACCCGCCTTTTCTCTCTTCATTCATTTGGTCTTTCTCTCTCTCTCTCTCTCTCCTCCTGTCTTACTTGCGTTCATTCATTCCCTCTTTCCTTTTTTCCCCCTCTTCCAGTCTCCCCACTGGCGATGCTTTCTCTTGCTCCTTTTATATTTTCCATCTTCTAGCTCAGCTGTATTTGAAGGAATGACAGTGAGGTGCCCTCAGGGTTATACAGTAGCTCTGCACACACACAAACACACACACACACGCACACGCACACGCACACGCACACGCACACACAAACACACGCACACGCACACGCACACACACACACACACAAACAAACACATGAACCTTCACAGCGTCTTTTCTCTGTCATTGTTTTTTGTTTCTTTTCCCAATCCCAGCTCTTGGCATTGCCTACTCTCTCCATCACTTCTGTCATCCTACACTATTGGTACTGTGCTGTGAATGTGTCTATAGCTGCATTTCATTTTTATATCAAAAGCTCAACTTACACTACCACTAAACAAGGAGGTTGATGAAAACGAAGAAAAGAAAGATTAGAACATCCACACATGTATCTCCTTGCGCGGATTATTCATATTGGGAGTGTAAATGTTTCTGAAAACAAAAGATACATTTTTTTTTAAATCTAAATGATAACGTTCTCCTTTCAAGGACATTAAAGCCTGTTCAACAATATGACAAACAGGCTATATAGTACCACTTTCCGTCCTCTAGACCAGTGTTTTCCAAAACATATTTTTCTGGGCACCCACTCTTTAAAAATGACAAACCATTGTGACCCAATTCACAATGGACCTTATCCATAAATCTGGAGAAGACTGAATTAGTGGGTATGAACTTTCCTGACCAGTAATACTGCCAATTACATGTCACCATAAATTATCTAGAACAGGTAAACCGGCTATTTTAAAGAGATATTCGTACTGAAAACAGCCCCCCAAAAAATTGCATTTCGTTGGAGTTAACAGACTTATCTTATTTTTATTAATTTTCCCTCTTTAGCTGAAACCAACCTCCGGTTCTGCCGAGTGAAGCCAATGCGGAAGTGTCTTAAAACTTGCATTCTCTCTACTGACCAGCAGGGAGCGATTCCTCCGGTTGCAAATAGAAGTCCAATTGTATGGAAGTCTATAAGAAAATAAGCCTATTTCTCACTTGATTTATTACCTCAGTAAACTTTGTAAAAATTTGTTTATGGTTCTTCAATACAGCATGACGTTCATTTAGGAAATTATGGTCTAGTTTAGAGTCAAATAAACCATAAAGCGGAGTATGCTTTACGCCGTGGCTACCTTGTGATTGAAAGGTCGCTGACGCGACCAGAGCCGTATTCAGCGTCACCAAGTCCCTCCTCCGCATTCCAAATATGGTAACGTCATCATCGGTTGCAAAAAAGCGAAGATGGTCTGGTCTCGCGGCACTCTGCCCCTCGCTGGCTAACACGTGTGTCACCACACTGCGTGGCCCGTTTGACATGATGTCACATGCCAGGCCAAGCCTTTGGGGTCAAACCAACAGCATCTCTGAATCCAACCTCACACTGATGACAGGCAGCTGACTCAAGTCTGTCAAATAGTATTAGTGCTGGAAAACCCATTCACTCAGGTTGACCTCACTGGTGATGCTGTTAATCGCATGCAGGCAGCTGGACCAGGACTGCTGTATGCATCGAGGTGGTGACAGAATAATGGACTGGATTACCTTAAAATGTATGTGTGGGTGGGTGGGTGGGTGGGGGGTTGTTTCTTAAAACGACATCCACTGCTATCACAGTTTGACAAAGTGCCCAGGTAATGCCGAGCAGATTGGAGTTTTAGCTGTACAAACATTTGTCAGAGCTGCTCTGGAGGCAGAAATAGAAAAAAATGGCTGACATAAACCACAGCTTTTTCAGAGCTCAAAGCGAGGTATAAGTTTTCAAACTGCCGAACGAACTCAATATTTAAATGAAAACTACTCAATATTGTTATATTCACACTGAATCAGTGTTAGAATCATTTCTTCTAATTTTTTGCAATCACACCCTGTGCTTCAGCAAAAAATTACGTGACGTCCAGCATTAAACAGCAGATACACAAACTTAGTTGCAAGCTCATTTTCTGTCTAGCTTGTGAACATGTATTTTAAAGCTACAGAGTTACAGATACACTTAAAGGGAAAGTGTCTAGGATTTGGTCGCATCCATTGCCGTGGCTGCAGATTGCAACCAACTGAATACTCCTCCGGTTACCACTCCCTTTACAAGACTGCGGTAACGTGAGCCGCCGAGTGCGAAACCGTGGTGACGCCGTTCGCCTCGCTCAGAGGCCATCTTTTACATAATAACACTAATTCATAAACAACGGACGTCAGACTGCGGCTCGCAGTACCTCAATTTTGCACTCTGGTGCTCGCTGTACTGCAGTTCCACAAGTGTGTCGGAGAACTACGGTGGCCCACAGGTAACTACAAAATGTGAAATGAAAAAAAAACAATTCTCAGTTTCAGGTGATTGTACATTATATTATTATTATTATTAATTTCTATTTGACTCTAAATAGACCATAATTGCTAAAAGGAGAGTGAATATTGGATATTAGCCATGTAGACAGAAAGGCTACTCCAAATGAATGCTAATGTCGCTCCATGTCTGCTGCGCTGCTAAATAAGCAACTGTTTGCTAGCTCTTTCCAGCTTGTTACGCTGCCCTCAATTGGCAATAAAATAATCAATGAATGCATCCTTAAACATACAGGAAAGAGTAACGTCTTTTTCATTCATCCACAAACATGACACAATTGTTCTTGGAGGGTCAGCTTACTTGCAAACCACCAATGATCGGCTTTAGTTTAAATTTAGACGTGTAGGCTAACTCGCTAAAAGCTGAATATTACTACATTTTATTTTTTTAATGATTTTTACATTGGGCTAATGTCTGATTTTACAAACTGCCACTTAAAAATCTTCGTTTATCATTTGACGAAGCTTTTGTTATCTTAAATTACCATTTAATTTAGGAACTCATTCCTAGTTAACGACATGCTGAGGTCATTTGTTTGAACGCATTTGTTCAGAGTACATACTGTATCTGCAATCATTGACGCACACACATACACATACACACACACACACACACACACACACACACACACACACACACACACACACACACATACACACACACACACACGTCCTATGGATGAAACAGCATTTTCAATGTGGTGACAGGTGACTGACGAGGCAGTTTGACAAGTGATTGACCGATGTGACAGCATGCCAGAGGGAGATTTTTTACAAAGAGTGATGGATCAGGAAAGGACTAATGACCTGACACCGTACTGACATAATGAATGCAACCTCTGACAGCATGCGGCCTTTAAAGGAGCAGTAAGTATGCTTTTTTTTATTGTACCGTGGCATAAAATGTCAGGATGGAGTTGTCGACCGATTCCAAGGACTCCAACATTACTTGGTTTGCTGCTGAGACTTCTCATCCTCAAACAGGCTCTCAAAGAAACTTGTCAACTGTTGCTACAAATCGAGTATAACCAATGTGTCTCTTAAAGGAACAGTGTGTAGGATTTGGGGGAATATGGAAAATACGACTGTCTTATAGAATAAGACAGTCATAACTATGTTTCCATTAGTTTTGTATCACATGTGTGTTAGCTTAAAATGAGCCCTTCATATCTATATAGGAAGCATGTCTTCTTCACGGAGTATGCCATGTTGCACCGCCCATGTTTCTACAGTAGCCCTGAACAGACAAACCAAACACTGGTTCTCAAGAGAGCCTTTCACGTTTTTACAAATCCTACATTAAAATCCTAAACACTGCTCCTTTAATCTTAATTTGAATCGTCAGATACGTCCCTTTGACCCATCCAAAGCATTAGGAGCTGGAGCACAGGTGCTATGAAGCACCCCCAGGAGCAAATTGGGGTGCAGTGTGTCGCTCAAGGACACTTGGACGGTAGGAACTGAGACTCAAACTGCCAACTTGTGATTGCAGGATGACCTGCTCTAGCCACTGAGCCAGGCCCCGCCTCAAACACTCCAAACTCATCAAATGCAGCTTTGTCAGTGGCCGAAACTATGACACTCGATACGTGCTGACACTGTCTTTTCAAAATAAATATTTGTGTTCACAGGAAACAACTTGATTAGGTTCAGGCAACAAAATTAACCTGTTTAGGTTCAGGAAGAGATCATGGTATGGTTTGAAATAAGTTTGTTTGTTAAATTACAATACGTAACTTAAAATACATTAACGTTAACTTTTGGTTTCACACAGTACACAAACACAGGTCTCCTGGGTGAAAGTCCTGTCTCTTATGACCCACCCATTCACCCCAATCTCTTCATTGAGTGGACTTTATTGCTTTTTATAACTTTTATAACTTCCTCCTTTGCTTTCAAAACAGTTGATTATGTAGTATAGAATTATTTGATTCAAAACAAGATTTTCCATTTCTTAGAGCAAGCTCCATTCGATGAATCATCTCATTTTTGATGTCCTAGATATAATGAAAAACACTGTCCTTCCCCCCATGTTAGCTACTAACTATCAGCAGTAATTTCAATCAAAATGATCTCATTAAAAATGTAATTTTGCTTGATGAGTCATCCTAATTTCCAAATAGCATGTGAACAGATGGAAGAACACGCAATCAAGGTTGATAAAGCATGGCAATCTAATATTGGAATAGAGCCCACTAAACCATTTGCTATCATCAAATCAGTCCCTTAAAAGTGATTTATCATTGAGTAAGCCCATTACTTGGGATTTCACCCAAATCATTGAGCGCGAGATTGATGAAGCCTCCGAAAGTCATTTTGTTTGAGGACAACGTAATACCCGACGGGTCTCGAGGTGCCGAACATGGTGCTTAAAAGTACCGCCGGTCTCCACCGCCCTCCGTCAACACATCAGCTTTCCCAGGCCCGCTACCTAATCCAAACAATCAAAGGTGCTTTCATCCTGTGAAATTACGAGCTTGTTTGCCTGCAATTAGTTTGGTGTGAAGCGACTCTATTAGCGCGGCTCAGTGATTTCTCTTCTCTTCCCCCCCGACAGATCTCTTGATCCACGTTGCGTGCATAATTAACCATCGATGATTAGCTTGTCGGCTGAAGCCGAGAGAACGACAGTCAGCCAGGAAAGCTGCCCGCTCTTATCTGTTTTGAGGCCCCCGAGATGGATCCGCAATAGACCGCTGACCCCCCGTTTGAACCAGATCTGGTCAGATGAATACGGCCTTGTATATAGTCAGATTGGGTTGTAATGACACATGTCGAGGGAGGATGGATGGAGTCAGCTGTATTTTGTCGTTTAATTGAAACGCTGATTTCCGTCCCCAAGATGCCTGCTGGCTATATTGTGACCCCGGCTTTATGCATTTTCTCATTGTTCTCTTGGGTTACGCAACTTGCAGAGTAACATATTACCACTTTTCCCTCTTTTGTTTGACCCTGTAGAAGTCTTTCAGCGTCCCGGATGTCCTCGGGTCCGCATACATCCCTCAGCCACTGCAGCTTTGGTTAAAGGAATCCCAGTTATTTAGTCGGTCAGAAAACAGTGAAAAATGCCCATTGTGCGTTCCCGGAGCCCAAGGTGAAGCCTTCAAGTTCAAACACAAACATCTCAAAGCCCAAAGACGTTCATTTTTAGTGTCATATAACAGCACAACAGAAAACCTTCACATTTGAGAGGCAGGAGGCTACATTTTCCTCGCATTTTTCTGAATTCACGTTGACGCAAAATATCAAAAGTTTTATACTTTTACATAAATCAACTAATCGAATGATTGACTATTGTTTTTCAACTCAATTTCTAATGAAACGATGCACTGGGTCTTCTGGTAGCCTTTAGGTTTAGTATTCAATAGTATAGATTGTTAATTGCAGCCCCATCTCTGGATCTCTTTAGATCAGCCTTTTGACAATTGTTTTCATTAATAATGAATTAGCGCTTCATTTAATTAACCGCTTGGTCTGGTATCAAATGGCCATCATCCTCCTGAAGCCTGAGGGGACGTCCTCGCATTGCTTTTTTAAAAAAAAAATTATGAACACCAGTCCAAGACTTGTTTAATATCACACGAGGCCAAGAGAAGTAATAAATTATCACAATCGAAAAATAATCTATATGCTTGGCGTTTTTTTGTGCACAAAAATAGAATAAACTTTCAACATGCAAGTTTACTTTCTTAAAAATGTAATCGTAGTGCCCTCTGGACCTCATATATTATGACCCATTTCTTATCCATCCATTTTTTCCTAGACATTTAAAAAAAAAAAGAAAATACTTATTGTCTCGGGTTTGGAATAAAGTGCACTGTGGCCCTTGAGGTAAAACACGGGTGGCGAGAGTGAATTGTTTGCAAATGGTCGAGTTCTGAAAATGAAACGTTTCTCTTGTTATCAGCATTGCGAGTCCTGGAACTCTCCCAAAGACCCCTGTGGGTTTCATGTCCCGCGAGTCCTCATATCAAGTCCTACTTTATGTTTAGCCCACTAATATGCTGGACAAACACAGCACGAGATATGCCTCTCTTTCTCTCTCTCTCTCTGTGTGTGTCTATGCCTCTCTATCAGCTGGGTTTATTCTCAGCGGACACTGATGCACAACATAGCAAGGCTTCCTCTCCCGTCCCCCATCCTCTCCCTCTCCTCTTGCGCACGCTCTCTCTCTCTCTCCCTCTCTCTCTCTCTCCTCCATCCCGTCTCCCCTCCTCTGCTGTGCACCTGCTCCTCCCCTCCTGCCTTATTATCCTCGCACTCAAGAGCAGCGCTCCGTGCTCGCCAAGTGATGCTCCTCGGCGGCGCACATCGGTGGGTTAGCACCGCCCGCTGCAGGGAGGACCGCTCCGGCTTGTTTTTCTCCCCTGGAAACACGCGCAGGAAGCACGGGCAGGACATGGGAATTTAACGGGACTCGCGAGTGAGTGTGCTGGAGGAGGGGTAGGACGACGAAGAAGCGCTCAAGTCCCATCCGAGAGGAGAGAGGGAAGGAGGTGGAGGAGGGGTGGGGGGGACTCCGGGGAAACGGTCCCGCCGGGACAGGGGGGGGCGGGAGGGAGAGGGGGGGACGCAGCGGAAGGTTTTTCGGTGTTACATAGTTTGAAATGGACTAAAGGTGTCTGTTTTTGTTGTTTAGTTATGATGAATAAAATCACGGGGGTTTGAGAGAAGGGTTGTTGGAGTTGCGGTCCGTCGGTCGGTGCCTCTCCGGTTGTGATGGAGTGAGTGGAGGAGAGGGCGCACGGGAACTTCAGCCTCGCCATGAAATCAGTGTTTTTCAGCCGCTTCTTCATCCTGCTGCCCTGGGTCCTCATAGTCATCATCATGATCGATATCGACAGTAAAAGGGCGATCCGGGCTCCGGCAGCCGGCCGGACCGGCAGGGCGCAGCGGGCGGCCCGGACCAGCGCACCGGGGACGGGTGGCACCCAGAACCAGACCGCTCTGCCGGTCATCTACGCCATCACTCCGACTTACACCCGACCGGTGCAGAAAGCGGAGCTGACCCGCTTGGCGCACGCCTTTCGCCAGGTGCCCCGGTTCCACTGGATCGTAGTGGAGGACTCGACGACGCGCACGGAACTGGTGGCGCGCTTCTTGGCCCGGTGCGGCGTGCCGTACACGCACCTGCACGTGTTCACTCCCCGCAGGTTCAAGCGCACCGGGATGCCGCGCGCCACCGAACAGAGGAATGTGGCTCTCACGTGGCTCCGGCAGCATCGGAACAAGCGGGACGCTGGGGTGGTTTTCTTCGCGGACGACGACAACACCTACAGCCTGGAGCTGTTTGAGGAGGTAACCGGACATGTGATAGCTTCTACCGGTGTGATTGTCCCTTTCGTTCAGTTCTCAGCACTTCACCGCTGACCAAGAGCATCACGGGAGTAACAAGGCTGGCATTTTGTAGCGAGTTCTTAAACTTTTGACAGCTAAAATGTTGGAATTTAAAGTCTTCCAGCTGGAAACTGTGAGTTTATTGCTGTTCAAATACTTCAATGTTACACGTAAAAGTCCTGCATTTATAAATTATGCCAACTTACTTCAATAAAATGCAAACTAACTGAAGTAGCCTATTATGAGTGAAATATAGGCTCGGCTATTTAAAGCTACACGATGTAGCTAACTTCCCAAAGAGGAAATAGCCAAAACCTACATTATTTTACAAATCAAAAGTTAAACTCTTAAGTAATAAAAACACGGTGTTAAAGCCCACTCAGGTTATTTTTTGCTGCTACAACCTAACTGTTACTTCCTCTGGTGTGACCAGTAGCTCACGGTGGCGACCGTTAGCTAACGCTAGCAAGCCTTTAGCTTGGAAATATTGCCGCGTTACTGACTCACTGAGACAGTTCACTGACTTAATGACCATTCTGTACTGGTGCTGCAGTTACACTATGTTTTAGCATGTTTTAGTCTTATAATTACCACCAGTAGTCACAGTAGTTAGCTGCCTTTCAGCATAGTGGGCTTGCTTTTCAAGTATTAGAAGTACTCATTATGCAGAACGACCCCTTTCAGAGTCATATTATCATATCATATGTATCATTATATATAACTATATACTATTTTACGATTAACATTGATGCATTATTTCAACAACATTGTTATATTGTAACCAATCTACATGGAGGTGATTTTAACTGCTTTATCTACTGTTGGGTTGTTTAATCCAACAGTCAAATTTATAAAAAAAAAGTACGAGTACTTGACTAAATGTGCTTTCCACCTGGACGTTGGGCATTGGAGCCCACCGCCTAACAGCCCTAATAAATATCAGAGCCATCAGAGCTGTGAGCAGAGCCATCCCTGCCCAGGATCTCGTCCCAGAGATTTATTTATTGATGCAATGTGGGGAGATAATAGAGATGGGAGCTATATATATATTTAACAGCATGTAGTATTTGAGAACCTTCAAAAGGGTATAAGGGTATATTTCCCCCCGTATCTGACTGTGTTTGTACCAGGCTCTAACCATTATGCTGCTCAGGAAAAGTCACTGGTAGGCTATCTCCATATGGAATCATTTCAAAGGAATCCAAACATTAAAATTCAACGCTTCTTCATGTTCATGGGGAGCCCAGTGGAGCCTTATTAAACAACCCTTGGGACGCTCCAACCCCCACCCCACCCCGCCACCCTCCGTTTTTGAGAATCGCTTGTTTCACCTGAGGGGCCGTTGTTAAACCGATATATTCTGGTAGTGAAAGCGGTGAAACTGCATGGACACTTGGTTGAGTGAAGGGCCTAAATGAGTGTCAGAAAGAACAGAAGGGAGAAGGCTACTGACTGACAGGAATGGAGAAGAGAGAGATGGGTGGAGGCTGTGGTGGTGCTGCTGGTACTCGGGGTGTTTTGGTGCACCGGCGGATGCCAGTTCTTTCAAATCCTTATCTCAGCACCATTGCTGTTCAGTTTTCTATTGATTGGTGTGCCAGGACAGAATTAATAAGCAGGAGTGTGTGTGTGTGTGTGTGTGTGTGTGTGTGTGTGTGTGTGTGTGTGTGTGTGTGTGTGTGATTATTTTGTTGGCTCCAGCAGGCTGTCTATGTGTGTGTGTGTCTATACGAGGGTGAAATTGTTGAGGGTTGATAGGGATACTGGCCTTTTTTAATTATATATATATGTATTTCTCTCTCTCTCTCTCTCTCTCTCTCTCTCTCTCTCTCTCTCTCTCTCTCTCTCTCTCTCTCTCTCTCTCTCTCTCTCTCTCTCTCTATATATATATAATGATGTATATAATGATGTATAGATACTGATGCAAACACATCGACGAGCTCCAGTCTTTAAATCTGAGTTGGCCAACAGGCCAGGTGATATGCCAGTATCCTACTCGTATATCGATGCCTCCATGTAATTCAAGTCTTTGTCTGACAGAGTGTTTCTGTTGGGTCACGTACATATACGGGTATCTGATTTCACTCCACTGTTAACGGTCACTTGTCTCTCATATTAAAGAGACACAGCCGTCCTCTGATACACCGAGCCCAAGACGTCCAGATCATGAAGAAAGACGAGCGGCAGAGCCGACAAAACAACCCTCTCCGTCTCGTATATGCAGAAACACGAAAGAATGCTTCTCTGATTTTTGATTGCTCACTCTGATTACTGCCATTCAAAGATAGCTGTCCACAAGTCTGAAATTGCTTTGATTTGCTCCAATAATGAAATGTTCACCATTCAAATCATTTTATATAATTTAGCACCTAATGATATTGTAAAAACGGGAGTACCTGAGCAATTTACTGGCCCTTTGCAGGATAAAAATGTTATGTTTGCGTTGCTACATGTTGATTTGAAAAGGCTTTTTCTTTTTTAGAAAGCAATTGTGTCTAAAATCTATTTGCCAAAATTGCAGGGTAAACCGAAGGCGCCTCTACATCACGTGTGTTGGATGCACTTTATTTGAGCGCTGCAGCTTTTGTTTTGTTTTGTTTTTGTTAGGTTTGTGTGGACATGTGAGAACGAAGGCTGAAGACCGAAACCGCCTTCTAGAAGTCTGGTCCATCAGGAGAGACGATGTAAATATGAGGGTTCATTTTCGCTATTGATTGATCTGACTTTTTTCCTGATCATTTTTGTTATTATTTATAAAGTGTAAGAAAAATGCCCATCACGATTCCCTAAAAAAACAAAGTGATGTCTTGTGTCCAAAAAAAACACAATAGTCGGTTTACATGATAAGCTGGAAACAGAATGTTTTGCAGTTATTCTTCATAAATGACTTAAATCGATTATCAGAATAATGTTCTGTCCTTCTATTACTTGATTAATTAAACTTGTTGGCCCTAATGGGTTTTAACACCAAACGTCTGCATGGGTTGGTGCTCAGTCTGCCATGCTTAGCCCAAATTACAAACAAATCAAGTCCAATCAAGAAATATGCAGCTTTTTTGTCCAGGCTGAAGAAATCCAGCTTTAATTAGAATCACATGCTGACTCCAGTGGGCCTTTTCCCTGGGTAGCGTTCCTGAATGCACCGCTTGGGTAAAGATCGTCAGTATTGTGGGACTAGTGCGCTGTGGCTGAGTCTACTCTGACACTCAGTCTCAGTGTTAGATTCCGTGCCGGCGGCTCAGCGTAAAGAGCATCTGTTTGATTTGTTGATAGCACACTGTCCTCTCTCTGTCCTCCTGCCTATTTCATTACCCGGCTCCTCTGTGCAGGTAATGGCCTGTCGTAGAGAGATAATAGGCTGTCATACGGCAGTAATAACCCGCAGAAACTGTCTGCAGGCTTCAGACTGATGGCAGTAACTGGGCTTATAGTGGGTGGCAGCTCCATTTTAGAAACCCGTATATCATTTCAAGAAGAAATATTACTGAGTTGACGGTTTTGCAGCTGAAATATTGTTTTACCGTTAACTCTTTGTAATGATTATTCTTAATTATCATTCCGTTTCTCAGGCTCAATACAATAAGTGCACGGAAAGAGTTATGGGTCTCTACACTGGCAGTACCCTCATAGCATGACTACACAAAACCCACCTTGCTCATTAATGATTACAGCAAGTAATAACTCTTCCAACATACATGTGGGTGAGTAATGTGCTGTGTTAAGATACCTTTTTAGTGCTTCATTTTATACATTATACACTTGCAGGCTTGGTACTTACATTTAAATTTTCTGCAACATTATATGCATTAGTTTTATCATCCAATGGCTGTCTTGAAATATTAGACTTTAGCTGCCTATGTTAAACACTATACTTGGAAGTGAATGTATTAGTAACACGGAGATGTGTACAACCATACTTTTTTAAAGATACGGTAAGCTACAGTTGAATTATGTAACTGATAATCCACGTAATGTAGATTTAGACATGAGACATGAGCACAGCCTTTGGCAGGTTGAATCCATGTTGATTTAACCACAGAAAAGAAGCATTATGAATCAATATTCATACTAATTTATCATTCTAAACAGGCTGTTGACATCCCACATAATCGTTAGGCACGATTTGCAGGGCTGCCTCTCAGGAAGTCAGGTGAGGTAATATAAATCCACGTAGAGAGAAGGTCGGGGTGGGTCGAACAAACACACACATTCACCTAGGAGGCTACGCTGTTCATGTCCCGCGCCTTATTTTACTTTTGTTACGTAACTTACAAACCTAACTGCAAAAGTTACGTCATAAAAGCATACTTTTTTTTTTTTAACCCAAATCACAATCTTTTCCTAAACTTAACCAAGTAGTTTTGTTGCCTAAACAGATCCTGCACTGCATGGGCAGGCGCGCTGATCGCTCATGTTGCTGGACTTTTTTTGGGAGAACGCACAGAAAAATTACCAATAACTTTTCTCAAGATTTCTTGAGAAGAACCGTTGTGTGAGAATATGTTCTATTAGCTACTGTAGAGAAAAAGGCAAGGCAATTTGGATCTGCGGTTGCCCAGTTAACAAATGAGGAGCCCCCTGTGGGACAAAATCAGCCTCATTTCTGACTCTGGGTTGTTGATTGCATAAAAGTGGCTGCACAGGCTGTTTTGCTCGAAGAGCGGCCTACAAACTCCCACAGAGTCATGAGCCCTTCCTCCCCTTCCCCCCAAAAACAAGACATTGGTACGTAGCAAATGTTTAACAAGCCTCCCTGCATTCCCCTTCTCTCAGGTGGAAAGGCGTTTAGCATAAAGAGTTAAAGGGTGTACTCTCTGCTGCCGCACAGTTTGGCATGGTTTATTATGTATGCGACACGTTCCGGCTGAGTCGCCTCCTCACAGTCAATAGAGTGTCAGAAAATGCAAGACTGCTCATTTAATGCAGCCCATGCAATTATACCCTGATTGCCCCTTGAACACACCCTGCTTCCTGTTGGTTTCCCAAAGTGATTTAGCATTTTTGCCCTTAAGGTGTAGTGAGCTGCCATCACAGGGGGGGCTCCTTCACTTCAGACCACGTCGACATGCTGTTTATTCCGTCTGAATAACACAGGTTTCTCTATTTCACCTTTAAATTGGACTATAGACATTTAATAATCCAAAAAGGTGCTCATCGTTTCTTCCAAAGATGTATTCTCTTGAGGACAGTCAAGCATGTTAAACAGCATTTATAACCATCATTGGACAGTAAAACCCAATTTATACCCAGAATAATGGAATTGTAATGGTTGGAAATTCCCTAAGCCACAGTGAGTAAGGCTTCATCGATGACTTTCGGGATATTGAAATAGAATATCTCCCGAAGCACAGTGGGAGGATTTCTCCGGTGGGAGAAAATAAACGGAGAGAAGATTTTACTTCGGCACTCCAGCCACAAAAATGTAGCTCCCCGATGCTCGATAATGCAGAGTCATGCTTGCTTCAGTTTAAGTAAGGTAGAGTGGAATGTAAATTTGTATGTGGCACTTAATTCATAGTTTTCGTTCATTACAACGTGGTTCTTATTCTCGTAGTTTTGGGGATGATTCCTACCACTAGTGATAGCATAGCAACCAAGTTAATTTCCTGTTTGTTTTTTTTCATTCATTATGACAATTTTGGGGTTGTGGCTGAAGGGTTGGGCTGTCGGTGTTGCCGACTTGCCGACTCTCTCTTTAGCTTCAGCGACATTCCGAGCTGGTGACGCTAGCTTCTTTCATTGTGAAAGAGTTGTCAACACTGGGTTTAGGTTTTAAATTGGAAAATGTTTTGTAACCTAGCGTACTCTTGCTGGTTTCTCAAGATTACCAACCCTCGCTTTAAAAGAAGTCACGTGTGGCAAGAAATATGAGCAGTCATTCACTCCCAGTCTCTACATGTATCTTGGGCGGATCAGATAGCTATCCGATCTCAAAAAAGCTAAGTGTGAAAGCATCCGAGACCGGAGGAACTGGAGGAGGTTTGAGACGCATTCTAACCAGATGTTGATAAAGTGTAAATGTATTAGTCTCCCCAAGACATATGTTATCTCCCGTAGTTTACGCTATTAAGCAGTCTGTGGACACGTCCACTCACCGTCTGATTTCCATAAGACGCCCACGGTCTGTCTCCTCTGTGATAACAGCAGCTAAAGTCTGAAATCAGCTGTTTGTTCTCCGGCTCATTAAAGCAACAAGGCACTTACCAAACTGCTTCAGGTGCATTGGAGGAGGCCTGACCCTGATTTACATGTAGCCCAGAAAAACACAGACAGACTGCAATCAAATATGTGATCCGGCCAAATATGTGGATGTAAATGAAAGTGTCTTAAATCTCATGCAGATCATTTTGAAATGAGTAAGTTGAATAATAAGTTATTACCAACTGTTTGCGTTATAGCCATTTAATTGGAAAATAATGACGGCGTGTTAGTCTATGCCAAGCGGCAACCTCCCGTTCTGAAAAGTGAAGCCAATGCGGAAGTGCCATAAACTTGCATTCTCTCTAATGGCCATCAGGGGGCGACTCCTCTGGTCGTATAGAAGTCTATGAGAAAATGACTCGACTTCTCTCTTGATTTATTCCCTCAGTGAACATTGTAAACATGAGTTTATGGTCTCAATCTCTAGTTTCAAGTCTTCTTCAATACAGCATGATGTTCATTTAGTAAGTTAGGTTCCATTTAGAGTCCATAGACCATAAAGCAGGGTATGCTTTAGGGCGGGGCTACCTTGTGATTGACAGGTCGCTGCCGCTGGGTGACGTTTCGATAACTACATCCACTTCTGATATACAGTCCATCTGATGGTCCGACTGCTCATGTTTCTGGTGTCAGATCTCACCAATAACTTATAGCCAAAGCTACAAAAATAAGACCTGAGTTGTCCTGTAAAACTGCTCTTGAAACTCCTTTGTAGATGTATAAATGTTTGATGGAAGAGCAAAAGTATATATTGATATGTCAAGTACATTATTTTGACTCCAACTCTGTCCGTCTCGGGTTCACTTTTGAAAGGAACGAACCCATTCGAATATGGCTCGGTAACAAGCAATCAGGAAATTTAAGCAGCGCTTCCCCCTCCTCTTCATTCCTGAAAAGCTGACTCTGGGGATGGAGGCTTTTTCAGCTGACGGCAGCATGGCAGAGCTGTTTGATTCAGCCGCAGCAGCCTGTCAGCCAGGCAACACTTTTCGTCAGACCTTTTTTGAATAATTGAACTCCCCCGGCCCTGAGAGCTCCACAGTAGTCACAGCGACTATTTTAGGGAGCAGGTACTTAGGCAAATGCCCCGCACTCAAATGTGACTCAGGGACACCTTTCTTGAATGGTGCCATCCTGGGTCTAGTGGTGCACATTTATTATTATTATTATTAGTTCTGATATGGAGCTTCACACTGCTAGTTGTAGAAACCCAGCTGTTCTCAAATGCAATAAAAAATATTTCACATATAATTTAATCAGAAGGCTCAGAATCTTGAACACTATGTTTTCATTTCTTTGACAGATTCACTTGGGTTGATATTTTCCACTCTCATATCGGCATATTCTTTTAAGACGTTCGTCATTGGTCCAAAGACACACATGCAAACATTAAGTATATGTTTGATCAAGTGTCCAAGCGGCAGACTGCAGGCCTGCAGAGAATCATGGGGCGATGGGAGGGAGGGGAATAAAGGAACCAGAGCGAAATGGGAAATTCAATTTCCTCAAACCCCTATGAGCAATTATCATAATTACATAGTGTAGTGGGCGAAGCGAGGAGGAGGGGGGTGAGGGGGGTTGTAATGCCAGGGAAGCAAAGCAGAAAGGAGACGAACCCCGCCAAGAGAAATTGTCCGTGGTGAGGTCGGTGGGGGGATAAGGATGGGGAGAGAGGAAGGTGACGGAAAGGTGGAAGGCGTTTAAGGGCTAGTGTGAAAGTGAAAAGCCGTTATGCACCGGCTCTATGCTTCTTTCCTGCCCTTTTTTTTTTTTTTTTTTACATTTGCAGTTTGACTACACACCCTCTCTTTACTCTCTACTCCCTCATCAAATCCCCATTTCGCCCACGTTCACCACCGCGTGGTCCATCATAGTAAAATGAAGGAGTCTCTGTCCGTCTGTCTGTCCTTCAATTTTCTCAACAACCGTTCATCCAATCGACTTCACACTCGGCGGGCGTGTCGCTGAGGACCTAAGGAAGTGCAGTGTCCCGTGCGAGCTCTACGAAACTACCGGGCACATTTGTTAGGAGCACGTTTCATACACTGTGTGAAGTTTATTGAGAGAGAGAGCCCCTATTCACTGACAGACTGGACATCTGCTTTGGCTCAGAGGTAGAGCGGGTCGTCTTCCAATCGGAAGATCCTCCAGCCCGAATGTCTTCAGTGTCCGTGGGCGAGACACTGAACCCCAAATTGCCATCGGTGTATGAATGGGCGTGAATGTGAAATTTAGTCCTGATGGGCAGGTGGCACCTTGCCCGGTCGACCCTGCCATGAGTGTATCTATGGGTGTGAATGGGTGAATGATGAGATGAAAGCGCTTTGAGTGGTCTGAAGACTAGAAAAGGCGCTTTACAAATGCAAGAACATTACCATATTTATTAGTCATTTTCTCGACAACCGTTCACCCGATCGACTTCACACTTGACGGTGCAATGCGAAGGACCCAAGGCAGCGCGGTGTCGAGTTTGAAGTCGTTTGGATGAACGGCTCTCGAGGCCAAGCAATCTGCCCATTTCGAACGGGCGCTGCACTAGTTTATGTTAAAAAAGAAGCTGACCTGTTTAGTAAAAAAAAAAAATCGACACATTTTGTTATCAGGGCTTGTGACGGGCTTGCCAACCCGGACAAAGGACAAAACTGTGTTCTCAGTTTTCCCAACGTCCTCACAGCTTGTTAAATCCACAAACGAGGTTCTGTCATTTTTTGAAAGTGGAATTTTCCAGAAATAACTGATGAGAAGTATGGAGTAATTGTTGTCATGGGATTGATTATGGATTTGGTTGTCGCAATGGTGGTTTGTGATCTCTTTTGAGTTGGTGAATCGATCTACTATTTGAACATATTGATTATTGGCTATTATCCAGGATTTAAGGTGTGCCACATTAGAAGGAGCTATAAAAGGAATAAAGTCACATTTTGGGAAACATGCTTATTTTCTTTCCCTCCGAGGGAGCTGAACAAGATCAACCTCACGTAACATGGAGCCTACGAGAACTACCGTATCTATATGAAAGTCATTTTGAATTTTCATAGTTTCAGTGGTTTTGTTTTCTTCTTCATAATGGTGAAATGGTGTCAGGGGACCCTGGATCTGCCATTATTGGTGCAATCACATCTCTGCTGAGATCAGGCCACCCACTCACAACCTCTTAAAAGCAATTTGTGACTATTTCACGGCTTTCCTTCGATGTGGTTTAAATGTCAAACCGTTTAGGTTGGCATGGTTATCTTTATGTTTTGTCTGGTATGGTTTGAGGTACATGCTACCTTTTAGTCTACAGCATTTGTGTAAACACACCTGAAGTAGTGGATGCCATTGCAGTCAGCTTTGCGAACACATAGATCGTCTGTGGACTCCGGGATGTACACTCAGTAGCCAGTTTATTAGGTACACCAAGGCACAACGAACAGTCCAATACAACGGTTGATAAATCCTGACTTCATTAAGATTATACTGTTCAGTTTTGTTGAAAAACTACATCTCGAAAGCTGTCTTTACACAATGGATCATATAAGCTAGATGACTAGAAGAGGACAAGCTAGACTCTTACAAAGGACTTACTTAGTTTATCAATCCACGCTGTACTCGTAAGGAGCTTCTATGGCTGTTGTTGTTTGCCAAGAAATAGTTCCACCCTATAGTACCATTCAAACCGAAATATATATATATTTTTAACAATTCTGTGTATGTACTCCTAAGTTGCCACGAGGCTAGCTGTTTCCGCTGCTACCATTTATTATGCTAAGCTAAGCTAACTTGTCTCGACTCCAGCACCGTAATTCATATGCAGACATGAGATTCATATTGTTCTTTTCATGAATCGGGCCGGGGCGGCTCATTCGCAAGAGGGTGGCTGCACCCGGTTAAAGCGATACCCTCGCCCCTTAAAGTACGGGTGTATTTTATAGAGAAACCCAACAATGTCTGTAACCTCTGCAAACTGGGAATGGCTTATCAAAGACTGTTGTGCGGCAAAAAAAAAAAAGCGCACTGTCAAGACGGCAGCAGCAACAAGACAGCATTGTGTCCCGTTTCCTTTCTGTCCCCACCATAACAGGATATATTGAGATGAGCCACACGAGGAACGTCTTTCTGTTGGTAGTAGTCACTTAAAACAGATTTTCTAACGTTCCTAATGTTTCTTCATTGCCCGAGTTAAAAGTAATTCATGCGTCACTGCCACTGCGGTAAGGGAGCTTCACACATTGCGTCTTCTAACGTTGTTATTCCGCCGGTTTATATTTTCTATTTACTCCAACAGCCGTGTCTGAGTGAGAAAAACACGGCTTAAACCAATTCAGACTAAGCCAAGTAAAAATCTGTAAATCTTTTCAGCTATTGACCTTGCCCCACTCCGATGCAAAAATCCATTAGATTATCTTAACTGCATATTACTAAACTAAATCCATGTCATCGCCATTTTAAGGTCTAAGTCGAGTACTTCGGTAAAACTGATTCTCCAGTTCAGGGAAAGGGGTCTGTGACGTACAGTGATTCAATTCAACTGTGTGTCATGTTTTTGATATTTATTTTAGGTAAATAAATTGTTATATTAATTAGGTAATTGATAAGGGCCAGTGTAAATGTATAGAATAATCTATAAGTGAGTCATTGAATAGATAAAATCAAATAAATATACTTCCCACATTGTTGAACTATTTCTTTGATGCAGCAGATAATACAAGCAGTCATAGTAAGGAGGGGGATAGTGACGTCTGACTTAAAATAAACCAGCCTTGGCCTGAATCATTGCTTTGTGATCTTACAACACCGCTGGAGTTCAAACAGGAATACTTTGGTGTGTGCACCAAACGACATTGTTGTACAATATAAATACTGTGATGAATGTACAATATATGAAAATCTAGTTCTACTGTTGGAAAGAAACACCGCAACGTGATATGTACA
The DNA here is from genome assembly GCA_016806645.1 of Ophiodon elongatus. NCBI lineage: Eukaryota > Metazoa > Chordata > Actinopteri > Perciformes > Hexagrammidae > Ophiodon > Ophiodon elongatus. Next base: position 924,038 of record JACSYO010002062.1, on the reverse strand, counting down.
GGTTTATACACACGCAGATACACACACACACTCATCTCTTTAATTCCCCCCGTCCCCCCCGTCCCCCCCGTCCCTCCATAAACCCATAAAGCATTCAACCCGCGCACACATCATGCTCTATTGCATCACAGTTTCATAGCCCATCCCCGGCCTCTGTAATTCGATTCATTCATTCTCTCCCAGCTCATTTCTTCCCTCCCTTCCTCCGATTGCCTCCGCCATGCATATTAATAACACACAGATAAAAATACGCTTGATTAAAATCACACCCAGTCCAGCCACCCGAAACACTCGTCGCTGGCGCGCCAACAACACAATGACGGCTCTTTCTTCGGGGCAGGAGGCAGGAAACCAGAACATCCATAATGGATTTTTATACACTCCATCATTAAGAGTCTCTTTGTGTGTACACACACGACTCTCCTCTCACCTATTTGTTTGCATGGTGGGGGGGGGGGTTGGAGTCAGAGTTGATTACCCGGCCTCGGCCCCGGCACTCCCAGACAGAGCGCCCTGGCTGCGAGTCAGATGAAATGTGAGTCCTTTCAGCGTTGCATTTTTCACCCCCAGCCTTTCTTTTTGTTTACTTGTAAGTAGCACACGTTTACTCACTGAGCTGCCGGCACTGTAATTTGTCAGGACTCGCGCGGCGGGGTTGTCGCGCACAAAGCTTCTGCAGAAATTCTTTTGCGAGACGAATTCAAGATGAATTCTTTGTTATCTCAGTGCAGCGTCCGCCCTCCGGTGAAGATATCCATACTGATAATGAGTCAGGAGCCTTTTTGTGGCGCGTGAAGGCGTCCGCCGGCGGCTCCGACTGTACACACCCGACTGATGCTCCGTACGGAACAAAGGCCTCCACAGGTTCATCTGTGAAGCAAAGAGGCTGAGGGCAGGGAGCTCCTCTTAGGTAGGGCCGGGCAATAGTTCAATATGGTCAATATCTCCTCCCAATGGACTCATATCGTCGTTAAATCATACATCGACACATCGTGATACACAACTTACAACGAGTTAAACCTAAAAATGTTTTGTGTATAACATGCCAATAGTAAGGAGCAAAAATGGAACTGGATTATGACATTAAAATAATACATAATTGAGACTCGACACACAGGGCTGAAGAGCCTGCTGCTGCTTGGACAGAACTCCATCTCACCGACTGCTCGAGTCACGTATGAGATCCCCAGTCAGTGCTTAACATGCAAAACTCTATCGATCTCCAATAAGGAAAGGGGTTCGCTTTGCACCAGAAAACCAATGGACTAAGACTATTATCCTCGGATTTACACGGCGTAGCTGCTTCACAGACGATGAAAAAAAAAAAGGTGGCCGAATGTGGGGACCCAGAGAATTTCATGAAAGTTTTTTCGACCCCCAAGGAGAGAGATGTGTTCTTGTGGAGCCGTGGCACTTCAGGACCAGAAAAAGAAAATAATCCCCAGAAAATCCCACTGTGTGCTCTCACAGTCACCAGCCGTTACCATTTCTCCTTCTCCGGTTCGGCCCCTGTGGGGAAGCTGCAGAGTTTGCTTTTGATGACAAACCTGATCACAGGCTGAGCTCCGTGCTTTCTTAGAGAGCTGTCTGCGCTCTCAGATGTGGACTGGATTACTGTGGACCTTGATCTTGACACGACCTTGACACGAGACTGAGATGAGGTTTGGCAGCAGGCTGTCGCACTTATTATTCTTCCAGCGAGGACATTTCTGGCAACAATCACGACTATTTCTTTTAAAAGAATCGACTATATTTTCATAAAAAGTTGGTATTCTTTGTTCGCATTCTTCCTTTTGAACCCTTTCTTTATACAACGATATCTTACTGTTGATATTTGCTGTGATGAACACACTGTATTGATTTCATAGAGCTACGTCCCGTCCTAAAAAGATGGGGTGTGTGCTTTCCTTCCTACTGTAACAACTATTTGTACGATGCTTTGAAAATATGGATTTTTCACTTCCAGTGAAAAATAAGCGTTAAAACTCACACACACTTCTCCCAAAATAGAAGGCTCTCTGTGCAGAGGATTACATTTGAGGTTTCATCGATTTTGTTTTCTTCGACTCAGATTTGTTGCAGTGTTTGAAACTCTGCTGCTCAAATTCTGTAAACCTAAATAGGACTTCAACACATGTTTTTGTTCTTTTTTTTTTTTAGATCTCCCAACAATGAGAACTCAAAGTGGGAGTAGCTGTTCTGAAATTGGGTTTTTGTTAGCAGTAAAAAAAAAAAAGACAAAAAACCGTGAGATGATAGTAAAAACGATGGATAAAAGACTGAGCCCCTGGTCTACTGATTTGGCAGAGCAGGAAAGCTGGGCGACAGCCAGCAGCAGAGGAACCAGCTCACCGGTTAGCATTTAGGGATGAATGCACAGCTGCAGTCAGAGCTGCCAAGTCAGGATACTACTCGCTCTTCCTCACAAGTCCCCACCCAGAGCAGCTACACTCTGGAGGGCAAGTCCAATACATCTTCAGCTCCCTGAAAGAAACCTGTTCATCATTAATTCAGAATCTCCTGTGATCAGCTTTCGACCGATTGCGCCGCTGCTGCTGGCCTTTTAGTCCGAGGGTGATTACCGCTCTCTGTTTAACCTTTGTACTCACTGCAACTAGTCAAGTCATTGATGTTGTTCTCCCTAAAACAGGCGCCGCGAAGCATAACCCGGACATGATGAACCAGAATTGGTCAAAGCTAATGAAAAGTAGGGTCAAATATTTTTTGACCCATTTCATTTTCCAAAGCTGTCAAAGAAGTTCCAGAATTGTGTTTATATACTATAAAATGTATTTGTGTGACATTGTTTTCGGAATTTCTGCCTGGATCATGTTCAGTGGAAAAGTTGTTTTTTTTCAGTGAATGAATTGTTTTTTATTAACATGTTAATCATGTAAACACTCCTTGTGTTGTGGTTCAAGTCGCGAACCCGAAAGTCCAAGTGAAACGTTGTTGTTGGATGAGGAGGAGGTCGAGGGAGAGATTAAAGGGAAACTTTGACGGTTTTCAAACTGCAGCGCACGCACTAAATGAGGATGGATGGCTCCCAGGCCTCCCACCATGCCGCCAGCGCCCAAGTAAACTGAATTACTTGTCCCGTCAGCTAGCTGGAAGGATGTTTGGATTTCCGATTTTAAGAGAATCAGCCGTCCAGCTATTAAAGTAGAGAAACTAAGGCCCTGCTGATGAAGGGTTTTGGTGTTTTGTGAGGAAAAGGCAAAAAAGTGCAACGATGCTGGCAGGGGTTGATTACTGAACTCAACAAGGGATGATGCTCTTTTTTACCGTGTGGCTGAGTCCATTAAATAAGCCGTGGCGAAACGAAACTATCCTTTAATGCAATGCAACACACTCCTATTAACTTAAAATTGGTGCTTAATGCAAAATAAAAGAACAGTCATGCTCATTGAAGCGACTTTCCTCTGCTGCCTCCACTTTTACATTCAGCTCCTCGGTTCATTACTGGAGATAATTGCAATACTCATTACTGCATGCAGAAGTAATAACCATTGGTATTCATTTTGTCTAAGAAGTTCTGATTTATAGACTGCTTTTACTGGTAATAATGGGACTCGTGGAGTAATCCGAAAATCCATGTAAAAATCTGATTTAAACTTCAGACTATTCTCACTAATTGCAGCCGTACCTGCCTGTAACTGCTTTGAAGCAGCCCGTGTGTTATTTGACATATTATTTGATTTATTTTTCATTGTACCTGCCAACATGTATGCTCAGCCAACCTAAATAAAGGCATAACTAGAAGTTTTGTGTCGCAAAATGTTTCCCGTGCCAGAAGGAAACCTGCAGATGGTGGCACCGACATTTGTTTTTTTAAAACAGCATGTGCCGAAGCAGTTCGTCGCCGAGCAGAACGATGTACCATCTGTTGAAGCGCTGTCACCCCACCGCTTTGTTTGGCTCCCAGAAAACATTCTGACATTGAGTTGTTGTTGATGACACGGCTGCGCGGAAAAAGGACAAATTGAGGCAGCGTCTGCAGTCGTGTGCGACTCGCATCAGAACCTAATATCCGATCAAACCTGTCAACAAAGCTGGTTTAATATCACATTTTTCAATCCCGTGGTATGCTGTTAAAGGGTTGTGTTTGATTAAACCGACGTTGAACTCGGACGCCCCCCTATCATCGCTGTCTGTCAGACGCTCGCTCCGTACGCTGGGGCAAAGAGTCACCCGCCATCTTAATGTGAGTTTTACCCTCAGAGCGTCGCAACGGATCCGGAAGGTGTGATTTTGAGTCGAATGACACAGATAGACGGACTCACATTACACACTTATAACTACACAGTCCAGTTATAATGGACAAACGGAAGCTATAGAGACAACCAGAGGGTTGGCAGTAAAATGTGCCGTCTTCAATGCAGTCTGGAGACGCTCTGCAGGCACTCGTCTGAGACAGATGTCATTTTAACAATGGATTATTGACATCTCGCTCAATCAGACATCCGCACGAACCCTCCTGCATCTCTTTGGTCGAATTAACAAGTCACTCTGATTCTCAGACTAGCAAAACTGCAGCGCATGTGAAAACGATTTTTTCTGAACCGCCAAAAAACAGTTTGAATCAATTTGAAAATAACTTGATTAAAGTTGCACTGATCTATTTCTTTGTAAAAAAAAGAAACAAAACAATGGGTCAATATGTGCTTGTGTGAAAGGAGTTGCTTGTAGTGAGAAACCCACAGAGAATAATTAGTGCACTGCAGAACATCTTTTAACTCTGTGGCTGCTGTTATGAATCGCATACTAACAAACTATTCAAACTATTGATACTGCGTATGACATATATATCACATGAGCAAGAATTATGAGAGTTTGAGCTGACTGGACAAACAGCACCCAACTGCCTCACAGTCCATTGGGACTCGCACAATAGTGGAGAATTTTAAAGTTTTCATTTATTTTCATCATAGACTGTGTATAAGAAGTAGACGTAGCTGTCGTGACGTCACCCATTGGTTTGTGAACTGCCGTTTTGAAGCCTTGAGTTAGGCGTTGTTTGCCGTTGCAACCAGTTAAAGGAAGTGACCATATTTGGACTATACGGCTCTGGTAGCGACATGTCACTCACAAGGCACGCCACGCGCTAAAGCATTCCTTGCTATTTCCCTCTAAATGGACCATAATTTAATAAATGAACACCATGCTGTTTTGACGAAGACTTGAATTTAGAGATTGAGACCATAAACTCATGTTTACAATGTTTACTGAGGGAATAAATCAAGTGAGAAGTAGAGTCATTTTTTCATAGACTTCTATACAATCTGACTTCTTTTTGCAACCAGAGAAGTCGCCCCCTGCTGGCCATTAGAATATATGCTATGCAAGTTTAAGACACTTCCGCTTTGGTTTCACTTTTCAGAACCAGAGGTTACCGCCTGGTTTTCAGGTGAGAAAATAACTGTTTCGACTCCCAATAATATTGGAGATGTACGAGCTGCTAGACGCGTCAGACTGGCAACCAGTCTTACTCATAGCTCTGCTCGAGCATACTTCAGTGTGAAGAGTCTGCTGGTAACGGCATACCTAATTGTTCACTTTGTAGGCAGTATGCAGTACATACTGATTGAGTATGTAGGAGGCAGTACATGAGTATGTGATTTTGAGCACAGCCATTGTTTTGGGGGGTTTTCCTGGTCGCATCTTCAGTGTTTTGGTTCAGTCTCACGAGTCTCGTCACCCTGGTTTCCAGCAGCTGTTTTCAGAAAGCTCTTAATAACCTCACTGTGAACTCCCTGCTCAGCACCAAATGACAGGTAGACAAAGTTAGCAACCAGAGATAAAAGGAGAGCGAACAGAGGACGTACATTTATGAGGTGGCCAGAAAACACAAATGCTAATGTTGCTCTGTGTCTGCTGGATGTGTTAACAAGCAGTTTGCTAACACATCGACTTGATAGGGCCACATGTCAAATGTGTGATTATTAGCTTCCTGTGACGTCCAATCAATGCAGCTTTAAATAGTTGCATCGTGAGCTCGGATTAGTCTGGTTGAGCTTGGTTGATTCACAGCAGGTGTTTGTCCTCAACATGTCTGACAGAACATTGATATTTAACATGTCTGCAACATGTAATGACCAAGCTTACTATTGTCATTTAATGTTATTTAATATATGTATGTATGTCACGTATAGCATTTTGTCCCTGTCATACAGTAAAAGCATAACACTGTTGCTTGTAAAAACTCTGGTAATTCAAATTGAAAGTGCTTGAAAATGACTTGAATTTGACTTTTGAAAGCCTCTGTAAACATTGGAGAGCTAAAAGCAACAAAGACTGGTTCGGTGTATTTATGCAGGAATTAGGATTTTGTGGTGCTCATTTTGTGGTGCTCATCTGGTTTCTAGAGGCAGGCTAAGCAGAAGAAAAATAATTAAAATGTTGGTCTTCAAAGTGTTATAAAATTGTGCCCCCTGTAAGTCCAGCCAGCGTGTCTGAATATGTTTGAGTACCCGTGGACCCTGTTTCCATTCCATCAAGCTGTGCTGAGCTTTGAGGGATCATTAGCAGTCAAACTAGGACTTAACCGCTAAGCCAAAATAACGATCGTACTCCAGGAATGATCTGGGAAAGACCAACACACAGAGTCCGCCTTTCTTTCTTCCCTTTTCATCTGCTTTCTTTTTTTCTTTTTTTTTTTTAGAAAGCAGAGGAGCCAGAGTCTTTGAAAAATGACCTGAGAGAGAAAGGCAGTCAGCAGCAAAAGAGAAACGAGGGGGAAGTGTTTTAGCGTCACACAGGCGAACTCAAGGGGCCATAGTATTAACGGAAAGGGCTTCAAAGCTGCGGGCCTCGCTCAGGGGTCCAGGCAGAAGGGAGGGTGTTTGGGTACGGGGAAGAAGAAGTGGAGATAAGAGAAATGAAAGGAAAGGAAGAGATGTCCTCATCTCTGACAGTTAGATTTCATATATATACATATACATATATGTCCTGTTCTTCATCTCATTGCTTTAACAACAGGGATTCAGCCTGTCATCAGCTCGTGAAAGCTTTTCCATGCTCTGGTTTCCATACTTTGGTAACGCCACTTCCATAATTATTTTAACCCAAACATAGATTTATTTGTCACGTAACTTTCGTACTTCATTAACACCACTTCGGTAGTTCCTATAACCCCTGATGTTGATCTATTTTGTCAAGAATCTTCCGTACTTTAGTAACGCCACTTCCGTAGGTAAATTAACCCAAACGTTGGTTTATTTGTCACATAACTTAGTGAGACTTCCGTACTTAGGTGAAGCCACTTCTGTAGTTCCTAACATAAACCACGATCTTTTCCTCAACCTAACCAAGTCCTTTCGTGGCCGAAACACCACTGGGCCTTGTGCATGTGATCGCTTGTGTTGCTGGACATTGGAAATGCAAATGTGCATTGCTGAAAAACATTTATTTGTATTAAATGTCCTTGTATTTTTCTTTGTTTTTGGTCTTTGGATGAAAGTATCAATATGTCCATGTTTTTCAAGACATGTACATCATGCGAGAATGTGAGTGTATTGTGCCAAGAGTAAACAGAAGTCAAGAGACCGAGTAAACGCACAATGAGAGCCAAGAGAGCCTTCAGTTTAGTGATGAGATTTGTCTCATTTTGTATTACCTGGTCTTTGATGTTCAAATTCTTGGAGAAACAGGATATGATCAGATATTGTTATCAAGTCTCATACGGTGTACGAGAAAGTGGATTTTCAGTGAGGCAACCTGCCCTTTGGCCGCCATGTTTGAAGTCTATATGTCTTGGGCCACAAGACACAAGACATTTTCTCCTAAATACATCAAATGGTTTCGGGTTGGATCCTTTCAACATTTACCTATTTAAAGGAAGTGTTGTCGTATTCACATCTGATGGAGAGGTGCGTAGGAGAATGAAATCCTTCACACTCGGTTTTGTTAGAGGCACAAGCTTTCAGTCATGGACCTTCATCAGGCATCAAATTCACAATGTGAAACAAGAAGGGGAACAAATGTGCATGTTGATGTAGTCACGGTCTGAGGTGTGTTGAGGCTCGGTACTGCTCTGGGATTGGTTGTTACAGCCTTCGGCTTTCAGGTTGTTAAATTGATGCAAAACCTTGTGTCTCTAATAAACCCTAATCCTGACAGTGTTCAGGTTGTTTTTTTTACACTTTTTTTTCCTGAGGTCATTTACAACCTGGTCTTTTAAAAAAAAAAAAAGTTTTTTTGACGCGTCACAAATAGGTTTCTAATCAAAGTCCGTGGAAGTCGGAGGGAGGAGGTCGCGGTGGATGGAGGAGTCATCACAGCACTTTCACCCCGGAGACCAAAAGTCAATGTTGCCCTTTTTTCATTTTTCTTCCGTAACTTAACGTAACAAACATCCTTATTTTAAGCCAAACCGTGATGTTTCGCGAAACCCAACAAGGCAGTTCTGTTGCATTTTTGTTTTAGGGTTGGTTATCTACTATTTTATATATATTTGCTCCCTCCATCTTGTCCATTTGCATCATAGTTAACATATCTACTAAAGGCCAGTACAGTCAGTAGTGCCTTTGAGCTGCATGCTCATATAAACTGTGTTCTAACATTTTCTTGCCTTGCAGTTCCATCCAGCGTTTTCACTTCTGTCATTGAGCTCTGGCCAGACTCAATATTCACTTTGCTGGAGGCAGACATCCTTTAATTAGGCTGTCAATGGCAGATTGACAGTTGCCCCAATCAGTGATACATCAGCATGAACCTTTTCTTCACCTGGTTGGACCAATAACCCCACTCACCGGGCTGGCATCGGTTTCTGCTCACATTTAACAGGCTAGAAAAAGCCGGCAAAAATGTTCTACTAAATTATTCACCAATGCACACATTTTTGTTGAGAAACACTCTTTGGGGATTATTTTATTTTTTTCAAAGGACCACGTCACACACCCCATGGCTGCTCGGAAGTTTGCAACAGAACTGTGTATCCTCTCCGTATGTTGCTCAATATACATTTGCTCGGTTTCCCATGTTTTTTATTTAAAAAACAAAAAAGAAGCCGAAAGTCAGTGTGACGTCTGGGCAAAGCAGCGCTGCTTCTCGATTTGGTTTTGGTTCTGTTGTTTTGTCGTGAGCGACTGGCTGCAGGCTGCGTGGATGAGTGATGAGGAAGCGGCGTCTGAGTGAATGGGCTTCAGGGTGGCCGGGGTTGGAAAATAGAATCACTCACTTACTCACTCACTCACTCACTCACCTCTCTCTCTCTCTCTCTCTCTCTCTCTCTCTCACACACACATACACACGAGACAAGATACAGATGTCTGAGACAAGATACAGATGTCTCAACACCAAAAACTCTGCCGTCCTCACACAGTCGGCTCTCTCTGACACCTCCCGTCTTTTATCTCGCTCTCTTTGCCTCACTTCTCGTCGCGCCGCTTCCGGCTGTGTGCAAATTCATTCGCAGCTCCTCCGCGGCGCAGTTTCATTTCATTTCAGACTCCCTGCCATGCCGCCCTCGCCCGCATTTCGAAAGAAATTGAAGATCTCTAATCACCCGTGCAAACTGACACACGAGGGATTCATTGCACTCAATCGACGTCACCAGACTTTGTGGGGTTTTCCCCACTCTGTGACACAGGAGTGGACATCGCCCCGTGGGCTCAGACATCATGTCACATTGTGTTCGTCTCGAAAAACTGAATGTGGATCAGCATAAAAGTCTGACCTTAGACGATGTCACAGCTGCTGTTGCTACAGCGGCACATACTTTAAACCAGCCTCAGAGACATCTGCTCTTAAATAACACCAATTTGAAATGACCGTGGTCAGGTTTCAGAGGACTTTACATTCGACATGTATGAAACGTGTATTTATTCAGCTCGAGTGAACGCAGTTGTGTGTTTACTGAACTAAAACCTTTCCTTCTTCCTTCTTCTTCCAGATGCGTAGCACCCGAGGGGTTTCTGTTTGGCCCGTGGGATTTGTAGGCGGCAGAGCGTATGAGCGTCCTCTGGTGTCCGGGGGTAAAGTGGTGGGTTGGTACACCGGCTGGAGACCGGACCGACCCTTCGCCACCGACATGGCAGGTAAGGAACGACCCCTAGTAAGTTCTAAAATGATACACCGTTGTTATATTGTGCTGGTATTGTTTTCATACATCGTTTCATTACGTCCCTGCGAGATGCAGTCGTGAAGTTTTTTGAGGTGGGTAGTTGAGCTCAAAATGAAGTTCGAAGATGGGCGGGGTCCAAGTAAGGGCGCCGGAAGCAGGAGGGTAGGAAGGGGGAAGGGCCCCCCTCCACTTAAAGCCCATGGTTTAAGCCCATCGCAAGATGGTCTCTAGTTCTTTATGATTTTGGTTACCTTCTGACCTTTCTTCTAGTGCCACTTTCAAGACAAAAATTTCCAGTTCACCATTTTTTTCCTTCATGATCTAAGTAGATTGCCATCACATCGTCTGATTGGAATAAAATAGTTTGATTATAATAAGCCATACATAAATATATAATACACATGTTTACTTGCCACAAGAAGTAGAACTCGGCTCATATTTCCTGCAGCTCTGGGAGATTACTGGTACTTGAATGAAAAGCAGTGTATGACCTGGGTCTCTTCGTTACTCTTTCTGAATTCCATCTACCACAGCAGGGTTGTTTCAAGATGTTGACCGAGTAGAACGGGGGACTGGTGTAACACCTGGAGGTAAACACTTGCATTGAACAGTAAAAGACTCCTACTCTGGTTCTGCTCGTTCACTGTAGCGTTTAAACTGTTCAGGAAAGAGAGGTGGAAAAAGTAGTCCCTCGATATTAGTTCTCAGCGCTTCGTGGAAACGTCAAAGGATTTCATTGATTGACTAACCGGTTTAAGGTCAACTGGCTTTCATCGGAGCAGAGAACAAACAGAAAACAATACGCTGTGCTCTTTTCCTTCCGTGAGTTTACCTGAAGAGATCAGACGGCTTTTTCTATTGCACCTCTGTTTATTTCAGGGCTTAATTTACCATAAAATGAGATGTGATCTTTCCAATTTAATATTCTGACGGTTGCTCCTCCACACAGGAGCTCCCGTGCTACTCGGCTTGATTGTTTATTCCAGAGATAAATCACGACGCAGGATTGCAGAGTCACGTTGAATTAAGTGCTTCTGAGAAGCGACAGATCAGATGGAATCTGAATCGGAGGAACGCAGCAGTCGGAGGCATCGGGAAGCTCGCCGTTGTGTGTAACGTTTATGTGTCCTGAATAGAGCGTGTTGTTTCAGAAGGACTCCCAAGGCCTCGATGTACAGTCAGACAAGTCTGTCCTGCTCTCTTTACGTCCTTAGTACATAGTAACAATGACCCTCTCTTCTGTCTGTATTAAAATATGTCTCATCTTTTTTAGAAACCTTCTAAAAGCTCATTTTATTGACTTTTCTTCTTTTTTTCATTTCTTGCTACCATTGCTTTCTGAAATAACGTTCTCTAGCAGAATAATGTCATAATGACTATATTCATGATAATTTCTACCTTTGCAGTTCCCCAAAGCCCGAGTGATTATGGATTGGACTATTTGATTTTTTCTCAGATTTACTCAGAAAAGTGCATTTTGATTCTCATGGGCGCCTGCTTATGTTTTAAAATAGGGCAGCAAACTTAGAAAGATACATAATTGGCGGAGGGTCTGGGGAGTCTGCCCCAGAAGAAAAATTGTAATTGTATGGTCTATTTGTAAACATCTACACCATGTTACCTCTTGGATTAAGATAAACAGCCACCTGCACTAGTCCAGATTAGTTAGATTAAGGCTCCTATGAAAACCAATAAACCATCAAACATCCTAAATAGTAAAGTCAACAGGGCGACTGCAAAAAAACTATCTTTGATTCTGCACCTTCGGAAACGTCACATACAAAACGAGCGCCAGACTTTGAAACAAATTTGACATAGTGGCCAAATCGTGGAATTCTAATTTACAGGAATGTCAGGTAATGTCATTGGGCCCAAAAATATTTTTTTCCCCCATAGACTTAAATTGGGAAAGAGACGTCTATATTTACCCTCGCGTCCAACACTGTATCCAGTTGTCTTCATGCGTCCATGATCTCCACAGCTGAATCCTGCCTTTGGGAAAGAGTTACATGAGCTGATCAACACCACTCTCATTGTCCGCGCGTTAACTATGAAGCTGGAGCAAGTATGCGATTAGCTTAGCTTAGCATAGCTAATAAAATAAATAAATTGACAGCTCCCGGTTTCAGCAGGAGTTACATGCCGGATCTATTTTTTGGCAAACAACAGTCAAGCGTAGTGACTTCCCGGAGTCACAGGGAGGTCGCCGGGCACAGCGGTGCTGGGCCGATGAATGCGATGACAGTGATGATGATGATGTCACAAAATAATGGCACTGCACACGGCACTGCCCTCTAACGCCACAAATTGTTGTTTTTACATTCACGTTTTTAGTGCAGATTAAACAAACAAGATACAACGTGTTCATAAAGGAGCTTGAGCGGTGTTGGTAAGTGTATTTCTTTTAAACGTCCTGCTGCTTTATGCTAAGCTAGGCTCACATCCTTTAAGACCAGAGTGAATTTACAATCCAACTGCAGTGATATGAATGCATCCAGTTTTCACATGGGAACACAGAGTCGAAAATGTGCCTCGTGGTTATTATTGTTCAATGGAGAGCAAAGACTAAAAGCAAACATCACCAGAAATCGATTTACATCTCCAAACCTCTAGTGTAAAAATCCAATCAGAGCGGTGTTCGGCAGAGAATTAATTCATCACGCTGACCAAATAATAACGCCCTGTCGGTCAACACTCGTTATCCCACTTCACCCACACACATACTGTATTCAGACTCTGCAGGAAATAGCTTCAAGTCATTAGATAATACAGATGATGATTGCATGCTCATCAGTCCAAACACATATGTGGACCCAGTCGGAGGGGAGCGGGGGACACAGGTGCACTCACAATCACACACACACACACACACACACACACACACACACACACACACACACACACACACACATGCACAGGTCTGCCCCTTTGAGATTATTATTAATTAAACCACAATAACAAGAGCTCTCCTCTCTCTCTTTTTGCTCTCCTCCACCTTTCTTGCTCCGCCACGAGGCCCGAGATCTCATCCCTCCGTCCTCCTCCCAACCAACCCATTCCACCTAATCACACACACACACACACACACACACACACACGCGCACGCACACACACACACACACACACACACACACACACACACACACACACACACACACACACACACACACACACAAACTGTAATTATCAGCCTTACTTTAACACTGCACTATATAATTACACTGTCAATTTACACCGCTAAGATTTACCGCCGTGGCTGCGCTGCCTGAGCATTTTTCTTTTCTTTGTTTTAAACTCGACAAGAACAACAATGGCTGTGCCGTGCGAACAGCCCCAACTTTATTCACTCTTAAATTATTATTCATAGGATTTACAATGGGGTGTCTGCAGGGCGCTGAGTGAGTGCCAGTGCGTGTCCTAATAGTATTGTGTTGTACAGCGCTGTATTGTTAGCAGACCACTAAAGCTCCCCATCTCCTGCTCTGTCTCATTTAGCCAGACACAATGAAGCCTGGACAATGATGGCATGGAGTAATACAGTGTGTGTGTGTGTGTGGTGTGTGTGTGTGTGTGTGTGTGTGTGTGTGTGTGTGTGTGTGTGTGTGTGTGTGTGTGTGTGTGTGTGTGTGTTATTATAATCAAGTGCAAACACACACAGTATTCCGACATCACGCATCTATTTGCAAGACACGCAAGCGCACACCTGCCAGCACTGGAATTGATACAAGTGGACAAGCGCACGTGTTCCGGAACACGGACAGACATGCGCACACACCTGTGCAATTTCTTTTTCCGGAAGTGCATTAGAGCTGCATCATTGCAAAACAGTGCCAGCCAATATATGACACACGAACGGTTGAAGTGGTACTTTTGCCTTGGGAGTATTCCCTTAGATTGGGACATGAAAGTGTTTAACCCCCAGTAACCTGCAGGTTTATTCCCTGCTCCTGAGATGGTGAGATGAGACGAGGATAGAGGCCGTGTGCAGGAGCAGTTAAAGATCCTCCTGCACTGAAGTACTGCAGTAGGAGTGGAACTGAAACTGCACAACTGAGCAGGGGAAGAAAAACCACAGGCTGTATGTAAGAAGTGGACGTAGTCGTCGTGGCGTCACCCGATGGTTTGTGGACTAATATTTGGAAGCCTCCAGTTTGGTGTTTTGACCGTCGCCATCTTGGAATACGGCCGTTGCCATGTTGACTTTTTGCAACCAGTGAACACAAGTGACCATATCTGGACTGCTGAGGAGTGACTTATAGATGGCGTGTATGGCTCTGATAGGCGTAGCGACCTGTCAGTCACAAGGTAGCCGCCTCCTGAAGCATACTCCCCTTTATGGTCTATTTGACTCTAAATGGACTATAACTAAATGAACATCATGCTGTATTGAAGAAGACCTGAAACTAGAGATTGAGACCATAAATTCATGTTTACAATGTTTACTGAGGGAATAAATCAAGAGAGAAGTAGAGTCATTTTCTCATAGACTACAATCTGACTTCTTTTTACAACCAGAGGAGTCGCCCTCTGCTGGTCAGTAGAGAGAATACAAGTTTAAGACTCTTCCACATCGGCTTCACTCTTCAGAACGGGAGGTTGGCGCCTAAGAAAAACACATCAGCGTTTGCTCTGACTGAATGCTAGTTGCGACAGCTAACCGCTAACTAAAGGTCCGTCTCCCGTGTCCCCCACCCACCTCCAGGCGAAGTGGTCTCCTTGTGTTGGGGTGGACAAAACGAAAAGACAAGTTGTTTTCTTGTTCCTGCCTCTTAAACCAGTTAGCATGCTAATATATTTTTGGGTCGCAGATTTTGCAAGCATTTTGCCACACAGCATTTTTGCATGATGAGAAACTGGAAGAAACCCACTTCAGGCAACACAAAGTTATATATATTAGCATAATAATGGCAGTTCAAGGTCACAGTTGCGTGGGAGCATTAATCCGGTTTGGTAAAGGCGTCAGACTAAAGATCCCGTGCTACACAAGTATTTTTCTGGGATAAAGTGAGCAGACTTGAGCTAAATTTCCTGGAAAATATCTTGATTTTGTGGTATTAAACCCCACTTCTCCAACTACCAACTGCTATTCAGTGCTTCCCTCATGTTTTATCTTATTAATAATTAAGTAATTATCTTTGGAATCATCACCCAGTTGCTCATTGAATGAAGCAAAATTTGCTAAGGAGACCATTCCAATAGAAAATAATGTATTTGCTGTGTCTTCAGAGGGAAGTGGTTTTGAATAGACTTCAAGTTTTCCTGGACCCGGCACCCACCATGGTGTTCATGAGATCAACATTTCTGCTGGTTTTTGTCTCAGTTGTCGGTGCCAGGTGTTTGTTGCCATGGTGTTTTTGCACCGCAAGTCCCAGTGGTCACCTGCCAATCAAACTGTGTGGGTGGTACTGGGTCACCTTTCTCCTTAGATTTACAGTTGTCTTTATTCAATGAAACATAAACCTGTCAGTCTGAAGGGTTTTCTTTTTATTTAGGAAACACGACCCTGTGTGTTTTCTTTAGAGGAGCAGATGAACCCGTTTCCTGGAGGGCATCTGAGCGAACCACTGTGGCGTTACATGAACTGGTGACTGTGTTACCTAAGGGTTTACCGAAACAGTTCATTTATCGCCGGCGTAGGATTTTAATACCGCGCTCACGTAGTGTGCTCATCTGTTTTTGCCCTGGAGGTAAACTCTTTAGTGTTTCATATCGGCCTCTGAATTAAAAATGACTCACGTGGCGATGGGATGGAACAGAGGCGTGTAAACCTAGAGGGCAACCGAGTGATCACATCGTTCCCTCAGGCTACCAAAGCTTCAGGTTACACCACAATAAAACAAATCCATAAAGCCCAAGAGGACGTTTATTAAGTCTTCTTTTACAGATCTGTTTTCTCTTTCTTTGCTATGTTTGAGTTAGATATTTTGGATATCTAATATTTGCCCAGTATTAAAATACAAACACAACACTGAAAGGTGTTTTCTCTTCTCTTTTACATCTCCTTTAGCTCAGAACATTTCACGGCGATTTCCTCTACGCACAAACAATTTCAAGACACTTAAACCGATATATTTAGATGTACAGATGGAAAGGCTGGCCAGAGGGGTGTCTCACGAAGCGAGACCAGACATGCTGGGCCAAAAGCCTCACGGAAACAGTTTTCAATGTAATGAAAGGTGGCTCACGCGGCTAGATCGCCATGGTAACTCATGCTGAAAGACCCTAACCTGGTTATGTTCAGAGTTTTGGATTGGAATCGGCTATAAAAAGCATTCATGTACTTATAGATGCCTGAGTGATAAGAGGTTCTCTTCGCTGGAGTGTTTAGAGACCGAATAAATCTGCTGGCTTGAGCAATACAGATTCTCAGAAGAGGGAATAAATTATAAATGAGAGCTTGTTCAGCCGTAATGTTACATCAGTAACGCCACCAAACAAAGCCGTGCAATTACAGTAGCACAAACTTACACGCATTCAGTTGGTGATGCAGAAAATCTGAGCGAGTGAACTGTTTTATTAAGCGTCCGCGCCGGTGACAGATGTGGCCGGTGACATAATATATTCAGGTTGTCTGTTCTTGTGAACGCAATATTTCAGGATATCAAAAAGATCAAATTTGTTGGTCAAAAGGTCACCGTGACCTCACTAAACACATTTTCGGCCATAACTCAAGAATTCATGTGATAATTATGACAATTTCACACGGATGTCCATAGAAGGATAAAATGCTAAAATCACAGGTAGCATACATTAATAGTTCGATACATCATGAATCCATAAGACGTTTACTTGCATATGAAATGTGGTATAATATTATGTTTTTATGCTAGGTCCTGATTGCCTTAAGGCTGTTCTACACTGCTGGTATTGAAGCAAACAGAACGTCAATATGACATTTTATTCCCAACGACTTTGCACGTCAGAGTGTCTGTGTGTACAGGTGTTGAGGCGTAGCACTGCAAATGCGAAAAGTCTATAAATCCTTTTTTTTGTGTCTCCAGAGGGAGCTGTGTGAAATCTGATTAGAAACGTGACTCAAGTGATGTCACTTGAGTCAGTGGGGCTGAAGACCTCGAGTTTGAAAATAAAGAAATCTGGTGTGTGTGGGGTTACAAAGAAGACTACCAGAGTTCTGTCGGCCGCTGCTACATTAGCCGCTACTAGCGTAACACACCTGACTCTCCGACTGAACTGCTGGCATTTGAGATTTAAGTAAGTGATTCACACAATTTATACACAAAACAAATCTGAGCGTGCAAATCGAGACGGTTGTAAAATATTTCCACTTTCAAATCAAGTTTTTCTCCAAAAAGGGTAGTGTAGCGTTCACTAGACACATGTAGTCCTGTAGGTCAGCCAGAGAGGGTCAGATGTAAAGGGGACAAAGTTAGTGAAGAGTCTGGACTGTAGCCTCTCGGGCAAACACGGCTCGGATAAGCTGTGATCTCCATATCGCCGAGGCCAGCTGCGGGTTAGAGGACGCCTATCTTGTAATTGCTCTCAAATCCATCCGCTCCACCTGAGCTGCATTCATCTCTGTGATCAGCCTGCAGTATCGCACACAGAGCAGTAATGAGCCTGATAGCAGCGTAGCCTAACAGCTGTGTAGGTATTATATCAGGGTCTGTGAGTTTCTTTGTGTCGGCATTGTGCAACGGTGGGAGTTTGCTTCAAGCATTTAAGCTATTTGCACCTTAAAATTGTAATATTGTTGTGTGTATTTGTGTGTGTGTGTGTGTGTGTGTGTGTGTGTGTGTGTGTGTGTGTGTGTGTGTGTGTGTGTGTGTGTGTGTGTATGTGGGGGCGGGGGGGCAGTAGTCTGACCCACTGGATGTAGACTGTGGACATATGCCATTGGCCACGTTCTCCTCCCCTTCCTCTGTCTATTTCGCAAGGGCTAGTCCCCTATACCAGAATGATAATGGGACTTGGATTTGGAACCGTAAGGTTGCCGGTTCAAGTCCCCGTATGGACTAAGTATGGAGCCCGGACTGGTACCTGGAGAGGAGCCAGTTCGTCACCTGGGGCGCCGTGCTATGGCTGACCCTGCACCGTGACCCCTCTGAAAAATGCACGTGTGCGGTGTGGTATCTAGAATTTCAAAATTGCCTTGTGTTGCTTAGTTAATCTAAAACCTAGTGGTTATCGATGCCTGTATAACCTTCCGTCTGTAATCACTGGTTCAGTAAGAGTCTTTAAACTTGCTCTCAGTCACCTCGGTATGTATATTCGTGCGAGCGGGTCTACGGTTGGGATGTGTTTGTGATGGTTGACCGGCATAGAATGCAGCAGACTTCAACCTATATATTAGTGTGATAATAAGCCAAACTAATTTGCATGTCTACAGTTGGTTTCTGCGTGACCCCACGCCGACGCTGACATCCCCCAGAGGACGAGTGTCTGCTGGCCATGTGTCAGAACCTCAGAGAACGCTGTTCTGTCAGAGGGGGAGGTAAACTACTGGGGGGTAATTCACCACCAGTACTAATGCACTGATTGCCAAGGCCCGCCACCCGCGAACGATTTGCATAAATAAATATTCTGTAATTATGCCGAGACCCTGTACATGGGGAATCGCAGCAATTTCTGAAAATATCCTCCTGTCACGCTGTAAACTAGAAACTTCAGCATCCCTCGGAGAAATGCTGCTCTGCTTAAAAACATAACTACACCTACACTTATGTTATTGCTGTCTCGATGGGGTATTTAAGGACCCTACCCATGTTTGAGCCCATTTACAACAAATTACTTTGTGCTTCAAATTACACCACAGTGTTTGGATTATGCAATGTGTTTTTCCCACTTTCCAGGCAGCCACTGATTTCAGGTTGAATATGAACTCGCTGAAGACTTGACACCGAGTCAGTTTGGGTTTTTCATCAATGTCCATTATGCCTGTGAAAGAGAAAAGCATAGATCATTTTAAAAGGCTTCTGTTTCGGCGATTTCAAGTCATAACGTGAACCTCCAACATCTGAGTCTTGACAGTCTGGCCAAACAGCAACAGTTAAAGTGCAGGAAAGCACAAATATGTTTCCACATGCCAGGGTGAAAGGAATAGTTTACATTTTAGAAAACTGGGCCGGCTGGTGTCCTCCATTAATTCCCGTTAATGGACACCTTGGCGGGTATTATCCCACGTACACCCTAGTGACTGGCCAAAGAAAAATAAATGAAATGTGTCGTTTGTAATTTCACGCGTTTTGCAAAGAGAATCTACAGTTTTTTCACTCCATTTCCCTGATAGCCCTGATGGTTTGCTACTACCTAGATCAGGACTCTGGAGTTGATGCGGCTCTTCAGCCCCTCTGTTGCTGCTCCCTGAGGCTTTGACAAAAAATAACATGGATATAAATAACAGTTATTTTTGTTCCATTTTTTGCACAGTGGACAATCTTTCAAAGGGAACACATCGTATCTTGGAGTTTGAGGTGATACTGTGTCACTGAAAATATATATTTTTTTAAATATTTGTTTAACTAAAATGTGCGTCACAGCGCCTCATCCTGAAGGTGGCTCATCATGACGTGCAGAGCCCCGCCCCCTCGGTAAACTATCAACGAATAAATCCCCAAAAAATAAAAGTCACGGAGGAAAGTAGAGAGTTTAATCCTGCGTGGACGTATTCGTTTGCTTTCACTACCAACTTACCTGTATGCTCGATATGTGGCGAGAAATTAGCAAACAACACCAAATGTAATGCTGAAAGACACTTCCAGAACGAGCACTCAGCATCTGATGAGACGTATCCAGCTGGAGGCGAGCGGAAAAGAGCGATTTCTCAACTGCTGCAGCAAACTGAGCAAAGTGCATCTACTTTCACGTGGATCAAGTCTCCAAATTCAACTCCTGCAGCTGGTGTAGTGGCAGCTCACAGACAGTGAGGCGTCCGTTAGTAAAAACTCCTCCGTCCTCGGTGCTCTGAAACTCTGCGTAGTGTGGACGCTCAGCAAGCTCAGCAAAAAATATGCGTTTTAAAATGGAAATGTAGTAGTGTTGACATGGCCTATTTATTTCAAAGTTATTTTATTTATTTTCCACAGATACGGGGAGGACTGAAGGCTGCATAGTTCTGTGTTTAATTGAACTCAATGTAGGCCAACACATGCCTGTGTATTTTCTCTCTCCTCTTCATGAGAGTTTGATATTGTTATAACAGGTAAAATAGCAATAAAATGTCAAGAATTGTCTTTATTCTTGTTCTATAATTTCAGAAATACAACAAACTATAGTTTTTGTATATATAATATGACTATATATAACACTTTATAAGCTGTGATATCAAATAGCTTTTGCGGCTCCAGACAAATTTTATTTGGTGGGAAAACTGTCTCTTTGGATAGGAAAGGTTGCCGACCCCTGCTTTAAGGTGTTGTTGATTCGTCTCAGTACTGGATATGAGACGGTATGATATGATACAGTGATGCAGTGATCGTGGTGAGCAGCAGAAGTGGCTTTGTGGATGTTGGTTACTGAAAAGAACAACTTTCTTTCAACTCACTTAACGCTGTCGTCACTATTTCTTCACCAGAATGTGAGAGAGCATTTCCTTTATCATTATGTCATCGAGTTCCAACAGCACGCTTATATTTTGAACGATGGGATCATTTTTATTTTCTTAGGTTAAAGCTTTTACTATAGCCAAAGTAGGATTATCTATCTATCTAGTGATCGACATGAACTGAACAACAAATGTTACACAACCAAGTCAATACTTTTCATTCAATCGCCAGCTTTAAAAGAGGTCCGACAATCATCAGTTCAATGGGTTTTAATAACAACTCGAGGCTTTTAGAGGCCAGAGTCTTGGATTTCAAGACCACCCGTTAATACAAATGCAGGATTGGCATTAACACAATAAACACAGTCAAACTGCAGACTATGGCAGAAGAACGGAGGCCATGCAGCGAGGGACACTTTGCTGAATATTTGCCACAAAACTACCTCTCTGAAAAAGCCCACAGTTTCCGGTCTAAAAAGCCAAGGCTTCCTATTCTTTAGTTGGCACTCGTACTCCGAGCACTTTGCCGCGTCAGTGAAGGGTTAGCTGGAGAGGTGGAGGCAAAAAAAAAAGATGTAAAAGAGACGGACCACGCGTCACCGTCTGACCTCTGGCTGCGGGGTCGGACATCACATTGGATGTGCGAACGGCGTGTTCTCGGCTCGCATGTTGGCGGGAGCGAGTTTGAGTGGGAGGGGTCCGCTGCAGCTTCTGTGTTCAGTCTGTTGCCTTTGATTTGCCTTTAAAGTAGAGAAAGCCAACACGTAGATTATCGGCTTCACGGAAAATAAATAATTTAAAACGTTTCATCTCAAAATTGGAATCTTTTCTTTTTCGACCTTCAAAACATATTTCTGGTTGTGCTGCAGGACAGCTAATGTCTTTCCAAGCAATTATGTGGGGGTCACATTTCGTCCCACCGTTACCAATCTTTCTAATCAGGTTGATTAAATCTGGTTGCGAGCCAGCCATTAATCCCCACCTCTGCTACAACACACTGGCACCCTGAGCTGTTTGACTTCCCTCTGACTTTCTCATGCTTTCCCTTCTCATCTATAGCGCAATTATCACAGGAGAATGGCAGACCCCTGTGGTAAAGGAATTTCATATCAGCCATATTATAGTCATTAGATACACTAATGCACTCTATCATTTTCTGCTGTGATTATAATAGACTCCTAATGTGCTTTTAATCCATGCTGGCTAACCTCCCTCTCCCTTTTCTCCCTTCTTTGCTCCCCCTCCTCCTCCTCCTCACCCTCCTTCCTCTCTCTCTCGATCTCCCTCTCTCTCTCTCTCTCTCTCTCTCCCCCACCCCCTCAGGTTTCGCGGTGAACCTCCAGGTGATCCTAGGGAACCCGCGGGCGCAGTTCAAGCGGCGCGGCTCCCAGCCGGGGATGCAGGAGTCCGACTTCCTCAAGCAGATCACCAAGGTCACCGAGTTGGAGCCCAAGGCCAACAATTGCACCCGGGTGAGCAATCAGCTTGGCACCATGGCAACAGATGGAAATGCTTTTGACGTTGTAACAATTTGGGTCAAGGGCCTTATGTGCCTCTTACAGCTTCATGCTTCAGTGGAGGATATGGACTCGTGAAAACTCAAAGGCGGAGGTACTTTTAAGCTCAGTAGTCAGAGATTCGCCGAAGCCCATCCTCAATAATTTCTTATCAACCAGATTAGTTGTATAGTTCACAATGAAGCTTGACGGATGTTCCACAGGTGTTATTCTTACCTCATGGACTGATACAGGAGCCCGGCACCTTCAGTAGATGGGAAATTGCATGAAAAGTGACCAAAAGAGTTTTACAGTTTTTTGTGAATAGGTTTCTTTTTTTTGATAGACACTTAAAATCAATTTTATTTTCATGTAGACTTCCTCCCACTGCACGCACACCTTCCATTATTTAAACTATGCACAATGTCCAAACGAGCCATTATAGCCCCTTTTTCTCTCTTTGTCTCTTTTTAAATCACAAACACCTCAGACCAACTATAAAGGGGCATTAAACGAGGTTGGGAGAATTTTTAACGGCAATTAACACGGCAACGCCTGTAGCTAACGCCGCTTACAGAAACAACTATGGCTAACGTGCTGACAGAGCTAACTGTGTTTACCTGAGTGGGAACCGGAGGCCGGGTGCTACGCTAGGGGTGTGATGTCCCCGCCATGGGAGAGCAGAGCCGGGAGGCATTTTGCCGGACTTGGAGGCCTGTGACCGCGACAGGAAAAACAATAATGTATCTACTTTGTGTGGGTTGACATGAAAAATGAAAAGTGGCCGCACGGTCGATGTCGTGTCTCCCTTCATGTTTTCTGTCCATGTCTTTTAAAATGCATAATCTAGAAGCTTGTTCTGTATATTGATCATTCATAAAAACACACAGCCAGCGCTGCAGCCGGAGCTGCTGTCCAAAACTCAACATGTATCCAAAAGAATTTCAAAACATGATTCAATCAAATTAAATACACTGCTTTACTCCACATTATTTTGGTGCTTCATTGCGGTCAAAAGGTGTTTGCTCTCCGTGGCATTAGGAGCAGCCCTGTTGGCTCGGTCCCATCCACCTTTACTTTTGGAGCCAGGGCTGTGTTTGAACACCAGATTGTTTCTGGTTTTTGTTGCACTCGCTGAACGAGAGGAGATATTATTACAAAAAGTGTATTGCCTTTAAATACGCTTTCAGCCCATGTTTTGAATGTAAATTACAATGTAGGTTGATTTTCAACCTTCTCCGTCAAAATGAAGGCGCTCACGTGCACTAAAAGCTCAACAGACTCAGTTCAGACTCTTTCTTTTCAAACACAGGGTTCTAACACAAATCGTAATTTATTATCTGTTTCATTTAGGGACATGGTTGTTTTGTTTTTTTTGGAAACTTTGTCGGAAGATAAACTAAATCATATTCACCTAAGGAGCATACATTTCCATAAAACACATCAAAAGTATTTGACAAAAATAATCCCGAAGCAATCTCGACAACTTTGGGTTAAAGGCTCCGTATAGATCAAGAATATATTTATGAAGAAACAGGCTTCTCTTGCGCTTGTGTTTTAAGGGTCAAAGGTCATGTCTTCGTTAAGACAGTATGCTGTTTGTGCTCGCTATAAAACCAAAGTGATTTTTCTACATTCTGCCTCTCACAGTCACCGCTGTTTGATTATGCAGGGCAGGGTTGGCCCGTTATATAATAAGCACGTTATCAGACTGCAACCTTCATCCTGGAGGTGGATGGCACTGACTAGGGTTTAATAAGAGCCCAGTTCATCTGTCTTCTGTGTGTTTGTGTGTGTGGCAGATATTAAACTGCACTCATAATAATGGCTGCCATCCCAGCAGTAACTAACCCTGGGGTATCTCTCCGCACCATTGACAGCATGAGTCATGCTTGAGGCTGGTGGCTCGGGCTAAACGTAGACACACAGAGGCTCGGATTGGATAGAAATGGCGTTATAGCGCTATCAATTCTAGTTGTGTGCTTAGACAGCTCCGATCGATGCAGCTCATCTCAAGTCACCACGGCCCCTGTTGGCACTTGGCTTTATGAAGCCACTCATCCTCTTGACAACCATCACGGAGCCGCCTCTAAGGACTTTTGTGAGAAATGGGTTCCATTACATCTTTACCGTGAAAGGAATACGTGAACTAAACGTCACGTCCCTCTTTGCTCCAAACAATCGCAGTCTTCAATTTACGGCTTTTTTGTTGTTGTTTCCTAAATAGTTTTTCTGATACTGTTTGATGCATTATTAGCAAATGGTATGTGATTCACAGGCTGCCTCTGAATCGTTCTCTCATTTCATGCACTCATTTAGTGTGGCATTATATTCATTACCTCAGATTCAAGAGGAGCAGTGCGGATTCCGTCCCGGTCGTGGAACAGTGGACCAGCTCTTTACCCTCGCAAGACTACAGGAGGGGTCCTGGGAGTTTGCCCAACCAGTCTAGATGTGTTTTGTGGACTTGGAGAAGGCTTTCGACCGGGTCCCTCTGGGTTTTTTGTGGTGTGTGTTACAACGGGCCATCCGGTCTCTGTACGACCGCAGTAGGAGCTGTGTTCGGATTCTCGGCAATAAGTCAGACGCGTTCCCGGTGGGTGTTGGCCTCCGCCAGGGCGACCCTTTATCACCGGTCCTGTTCGTGACTTTTCACAGGATATCTAGGCGCAGCCGGGGGGAGGAGAACATCAGGTTTGAGGGTCTCGGGATCACCTCTCTGCTGTTCGCAGATGATGTGGTCCTGTTGGCCTCTTCGGACCATGACCTCCAGCAGTCACTGGGGCGGTTTGCAGCTGAGTGTGAAGCGGCGGGGATGAGAGTTAGCACCTCCAAATCTGAGGCCATGGTGCTCTGCCAGAAACTGGTGGATTGCTCCCTCCAGGTGGGGACGCAGTGCCTACCGCAGGCGAAGGAGTTCAAGTATCTCGGGGTCTTGTTCACAAGTGAGGGTAAGATGGAGCGGGAGATCGACCGACGGATCGGTGTGGCTGCAGCAATAAAACAGGCACTGCACCGGACCGTCTTGGTGAAGAGGGAGCTGAGGCGGAAGGCAAAGCTCTCAATTTACCGGGCGGTCTACATTCCGACCCTCACCTATGGTCACGAACTCTGGGTCGTGACCGAAAGAACGAGGTCTCGGATACAAGCGGCCGAAATGAGTTTTCTCCGTAGGGTGGCTGGGCTTAGCCTTACAGATAGGGTAAGGAACTCGGACATCAGGAGGGAACTTGGAGTTTAGGCGCTACTCCTTCATATCGAAAGGAGTCAGCTGAGGTGGTTCGGGCATCTGATCAGGATGCCTCCTGGACGCCTCCCGTTAGAGGTTTTCCAGGCACGCCCAACTGGTAGGAGGCCCCGGGGAAGACCCAGGACACGCTGGAGGGATTATATCTCCCAGCTGGCCTGGGAACGCCTCGGGATCCCCCAGAACGGGCTGGAACGTGTTGCGGGTGAGAGGGAAGCCTGGGTCGGCCTGCTGGGCTGCTGCCACCGCGACCCGACCCCGGATAAGCAGATGAGAATGGATAGATGGATGAATGGATCATATTCATTAGTCACTTCTTGTTTGGGAGGAGAGGTTATTCACCCTAACCAATCAGCAGTGACCGACGTATCCATCATGTCGACATCAGCGGACACGAACACGTCTCGCCAACATTTCCACATGTCGTCATCATTTCCAGTGTAATTGTAAATCAGTGTTTTTTTCTAAAATCAAAAGAGCTTGCTTAGCTTCATCTCTCTCGTCCTTTTTGTGGCGTTTTTTCTGTCAATACTGAGATCGACCATCGTCCATTGATTGTTATCACCCAGCATTGGTTCTAAATAGTTCAATCGTGGCCTCTGTAAAGGCCGACCAGAAGAGCCCATCAGATGATAGTTCATCCACTAAAATGGATCACCAGAGTTGTGGGTTGTGTCTCTAAAGCCTCTCTCACGCTGCCTGTTCAAGGTACGGGACCGCTGAGCCGTTATTCCGCCTCGCTGTTATTCCGCCTCGCTGTTCTGCTTCCAGCAGTCGGCGATCGGCCCCCCAAAAAGAAATTCAGAATTTCGACTTTTAGAGCCGGACATAGCAGCAGTGGGGCTTTGGATTTGATTTAATCCTGCTCCTTGACCTACGACACTCAATGCAAACAGTATTTTCATTCTCCGTGGAGAAAAGTGCAGCAAGGAAAGGCTTCCTCTGGAATCTCCATTTACTGTTTCACTGTCTGTGTGCAGGTCACATCGTTGCACTGGAAGTCCCTGGTGGGTTATGGGTAAATGTTTCCTTCAGGGAATTGGATAAAGCCCCCCCCCCCCCCCCCCCCGCGGGTTGCTGGATCATCATTTACAGCTGGCTGCTGCCACCGCTGCAGTCAGCTCTTGTGTTGAAACTATCATCATCATTATCAGCCCCATTACACTAATGGAGGGGCCCTGCCGCCGATATTAATACAGGCCATTAGCGGGCTGTGACATCATCAGTCAGCGGCCAGCAGCGCATAGACCAGAGGATGCGATATCAGCATTAATCACGTATCACAGTTACAAAAGCTGCGTGACGCGCCATCATCACTCATGAAGCCACTGTCGGGCCGATGTGACGCGACTCAGACGTTCATCCAGTGTGCCGTAGTTACAGCTGTGACATCACTGATCACAAGTCATGCAGTTGCAGGTACTGTTGTTATTCTTCTATTGTTATTAAAGATACTGCATAGATTATTTAGAATAATTAGTAGATAACACAATAATGCATTGTGCACCGTTTGCATACATCCATACTCAAATATTCAAGTTTAAATGACCATATATGGTTTTAGAGGTACTTAGTCCAGCAGATATTTCACCCTTAAAAATGGCGTGACCTGCCCTCCCGTCTGGAGGGATGTGCGATGGACAAATTGCCGAACTCGAAGGCTTCTAAACGTCAGTCCATAAACCAGTGTGTGACGTCACGGTGAATACGTCCACTTCTTACAAACAGTCCATGGGTGCATCCCAAGTCTCTAATTGTAGTTTCCTCGCTCCTCGCATGGTTTCCTTGCGTCTCTCTATGCATCCCAGGTGGGAGG
The DNA here is from genome assembly GCA_016806645.1 of Ophiodon elongatus. Classification (NCBI taxonomy): domain Eukaryota; kingdom Metazoa; phylum Chordata; class Actinopteri; order Perciformes; family Hexagrammidae; genus Ophiodon; species Ophiodon elongatus. The sequence continues at coordinate 896,915 of JACSYO010002062.1, read as the reverse complement.
GACTAAGACGCAAGGAAAAGACGTAAGTGAGGGAAACGGGGATGCAATTAAGAGACTTGGCACCCTATGTCGTACACAATATCTCTCTGCACAACGTCCAGTTGGCCTCAAGGTTGAACTGGTTAGTCACTGTGACTGAACAAATCAGGTTTTGGGCAATAACTCAAGAATTGACTAATGATGACAATGTCACACAAATGTACAGAATAAAATGATGAAGTGGTGATATTGTTGGACAGACATGGATGTAAACAAGGCATTCAACCGAGGTACAACTGCATACAACTTTTTATTTTTTTAAGTTACTCTAACTTCTCATGGCTGTAGCTTTGTATTGAATGGACAGCAAGAAAACTAATAAGTGGATTTCCCACACTGTCAAACCATTGCTTTAAAGTCGACTTGTTCCGATCGTAGTATTTGTCAAGCAGTCTTCAATTCAACAGAAAAATTAATCCAAAAGGGCTGACTCTATTTCCAGAGTGAGTTAAACCTTTTATGTGTCTTCTGTTCCAAAATGCATTAAACACACACACCTCCTGAGAATAACCCAAGGAAACGTCTCCTGTATAAAACCAAGGTGACATTTCATTAAAGACTAACTTATCACCTTTTGAAAATCTTTTTCCACCTTGCTGCAGCGAAGTACAGGGGGGGACTCCAGGAGCCTGTGACATCACCGTTAGGTGTGGTCAGATGTGAAAACAGGCCTGAAAAAAATGAATTTTGTGAGTAATCATGAATTATTCATAGGATAAGAAGCCCCCTTTATTGTCAAAAGTATTATTTTCACTATTTCTCAGAAGTAATCACCCACAACCGATGATAGACTAGACAACTAATAACTCTATCTGTAATCACGTCATCATCATCTGTTATTATAAAGACGGAATGTGCAGTGCATCGAACTTTAAAGCAAGAAATCTGAGCGATCCCAGCGGTGCCATGCAGTGTTAAACGTGCATTCTTTCTAATGGCCATCAGGGGGCGACTCCTTATTTATTACCTCAGTAAACATTGTAAACATGAGTTTATGGTCTCAATCTCTAGTTTCAAGTCTTCTTCAGTACAACATGATGTTCATTTAGTAAATGATGCTCCATTTAGAGTCAAATAGACTATAAAGCAGGGTATGCTTCCGGGCGGGTCTAATTATGATTGACAGGTGGCTACCTGTCTACCTTTATCTCTTTGAAGAGTGTTTTCAGTTCAGTGTAAGTTAGTTGTTACCCTTTCAGTCGCCCAAACAACTCCAATTTAGTGTTCGGTTGTACTTAGCTCCACCCTCTCGTGTCACATCTGTTTGCAAGGCCAAACTCGCTGCTTCATTAATTCAGTCCACGAACCAATGGGTGACATCATGTGTTTACAGTCTATGGTTGTATACACACTGCGTAGGGTATTGAGAGAGAACCTCTATTACCTGGTTACAGCGTCAATCAGCATGCTGGGTAAACAACCAGTGAACGGAAGTGACAACCTGTCAATCACAAGGTAGCCACGCCCTAAATGATTACAATGTTTACTGAGGTAATAAATCAAGTGAGAAGTAGAGTCATTTTCTCATAAAGCTTCCATACAAGCGGACTTCTTTTTGCAACCCTGCTGGCCATTTGACAGAATGCAAGTTTAAAGTCCTTCTGTATTGGCTTCACTCTTCTCAACCAGAGGTTGGCGCCTGAGTACAGCTCACTCTCCGTAGATGTTCGTGTGACCTTTTGCACCCAAACTACACGTTTCCTCCACACTTTACACCATTGCTAGGACCCAAGAAAGTGCAGCATCGAGTGTGAAGTTGTTCGGATGTGCGCTTTTCAAGAAAGCCGAAAGGCCAAGTACTCGTAGTCGTTCAAAGCAGCCACGTTTTGAACGAGCACTACACTAGTTATTAAATGACAGATGATCAGTTTTTTGCACAAATCTGAACAGAACTGAAACTATCTGGGCTGCTACACATTGTGCTTGACAGATTCAAGTAACTCTCAAGCTTTAGTTATATTCTAAACCACCTTTACTGGTTGATTGGAAATAAAAGCCCACACCAACAGCTGTGACACACCCCAGCTCCAGGCTCCATCCACTTTGAGGAATGCGTCGAGGATCAGATCACAGAGCCCGAATCCCGACCTTGACAATGGAGGGCAGAAGCGCTCATCTGATGGCCGGGTCAGTATCTGCAGACGACTGACAGGAGCTGTAATGTAGTTAGAGCAGGAGAGTAATGGCAACAGACAGCAGTGACGGGACAAGAAAGGAGGGGGGAGGCCGGAACAGATGGAGACAGATGATAGCACAGGAGGAGAAGGAGATGGAGAAGTGAGCAGGAGAGGAGGGGGAGTCAGAGCCTGGGCAGAGAGAAGAGGTGGATGAAGTGGCTGAAAATGGAGTTAGAAAAGACCAACGTAATGACACAGTGGACAGAAAAGGGGCACAGGGACTGAAAGACTACGCCGCTGTCTATTTCATTTGCATTGGCTTTCAGGTTTCTGCTCATTTTATTTTGTTATTGTGGCTGAATGCATCTCTGACCTGGTGGTCCGATCCTTAAAGCATCTTGAGTGCACATACAAATGGAATATATGCAGCTTGTTTTTTTCTCTCCGTACATCTTGGGTCTCGAGATTGAAAGTTTATTCTCGGAACTTGGAAAACAGAAGTTGAAAGTACAGAGAAAAAAAACGTATATTTACGGTGTCAAATTGTAAATGATTTCCCCCACTTTCATTCTCAGGTGGTTTATTGTCATGATTATCTATTCAGCACCACACACTAGTGTCTGCGTTCTCGCATTAGCAAAGAGAGTAATTGGCTAGTTTACTGAGGGGGCAACAGATCAGAGGGACAACATATGTATATTATTTTACAAATGTTGAATATTTCATATTCACATTGGAAAGGGTCCTCTCCAAGTTAACCGCTGAGATCTCAGACATCTGAAGAATGGTCAAACAACATGGAGGTTTAAAACCAACACCCAGGTCAGCCAAAGTCATTTTGAGGAGGAAACTAAGGTGAACAGTATAAATACTCACCAAACTGTTCACAGATTACTGACTGACTTCAACTTTGACCTACCGTAATTGCCGTAGCTGTGTGCACACGTTTCTTTTCTTTCTAGATCTCAGCAATGACGTTGGTAAGCACTAAAGCTCGACCGATAAATACCAGGGACTTTTAGCTTATTGCAAATATGTTGATGGCGTCCAATGAGTGGTCTTCATAAGTGTGAGCGGAGGTATTTGTACTTTGCCCGCATGTGCTGACGTGACAGGAATACAAAAGCATAGCTAAAGGATAGTGTTGCCCTGTAACGTCGCCGATATTCTTGGCGGTGGAGTCGTAAGAGATTTAAATAGCCTTTCAGGTTGCTCTCCTCTTCTGCATCAAGGTAGTAATCTGTAAAGCGTGCAATAGTTCAACAGCGTGTTAAACATCTGCAATGCACAATCATTTCAAGCATCCCACCCTGTGTCTGAAGCAATTATAAATATCTAATAGTGTACTGAAGAAGACGAACACTTTGTTATCCTAAAATCAGAAATGTAAAAAAAGAAAACTGGATTTTTACGCCTATTCTCCCTTTTATTCTAATACAAATAACAAAACAATCAACAAACACTGGGCTCTCTGCACATCCTTAGATTTAGTCAGTACATTTCCATAACTCATATAATAAAATAAGTATGTATCTTATTTCAAGGTAAAACCTTCCACTGCATCTCCACAAGAGAAACAGGCCTGTCCTCTCCATGTGCTATTAAGGCAAAGAAGAAAAAAAACATAATAGTCTAACCTAGTAAAGCTTTTTGTCTCCACTTCGCCTCAGGGAGGAAGAGGAAGATGGAGCAGGAAGGAGGACAGAGAGGTAAAAAAAACGAGAGCAAAGCATCAGAGAGAAAAAGAAAAGTGTAACGTGATGAATGAGGAAAGCAGCGAGCTGTGCACAGGTCGAAAGGGAAGGGGGGGAAGAAGGGGGGGGGGCACTCTGACTGCATGATTAGCACACACACGTGCACATACACACCCTCAGCACCATTTTCCTCACAGCTCTGGAGTGATGCTTAAGTGCCCGCTACATTAGCCTCGTTAGATATGCAAAGCGGGCCAATTAGCAGCACGGTGTTCAGGAAGTGACATGTTCCACCTGAAGACGTCCAGAAAGAAGCAGCAGCCAGCAATAAATCAGGCTTCCGTGAGTCTGTGTGTGTGTGTGTGTGCGTGTGTGTGTGTGTGCGTGTGTGTGTGTGTGTGTGTGTGTGTGTGTGTGTGTGTGTGTGTGTGTGTCGCTTTGGACACAGGAATGTCACAAGCGTGAATGATAGGCTCATTAGCCAATGGCGGAAACAAACACCCTCTCCTCCAAACAACCCCACCTGAACTCCCTGAGAAACTTCTCACCAGAAAAAGGATCCATCTCTGCATCCGTCCCGCTGCGTTTCCTCACCAATATATTGCTGTGAAATTGGCCACAAACGGCTGCGGTGTGCTGCTTTTGATGCGATCCATTTTCTGGAGGTGTCAGACTTGTTTCCCCCCACCCCATACCCCGGTGTACGGAATCCCTCCTGGCGTGCCGGCGAGCTTCAAATTCAACAGCAGGAAGATACAATGCTAATCTGTGTTTCAAAGAATACAGCGCTGTCTTTCTTTTGACAGGTATTTCATCAGAGCGTCGTCAAGGCAGGAAGTCCTTACTTCAAAAAGTCTTTGCAATGAGGGAAATACCAAAAGCCTGCGGCTGCAAACCAACATATGGGCCTTTCATTCACACCAGACAGTAACCAGCTCGGTGCCCCCTGGCAGCCCACTCCACCACCAATCATTGTGTTCATGCGCCGGGATGATGCTTTGGGCAAGCCAGAAAATAGGCCCTATTCGAAGTTACTGTGAGGAACTTTTCACTGGTTATGAAACAATATCAGTTTAATCCTGATGCCTCGATATGACCAACAAGAGTAAACGAGACCACCAGATGGTCCGTTTCTATGGAGTTATTCTGAGCGCTCGTCATCGGTGCCACCGGGTCGGATGAAATCATGCAGGTTCACCGGAAACTCCTTCAGCTTCAGACTCCAGCGGTCCCCCTCTGGGAGCCAATGCTGGAGGGAAAGGAGGCACGGGAAAACCAGAACCAGGACTGTCCGTGGTAGACTGTCAGACCCCCAGTGCAGAAAAATGAGAGGTTATCTAAAGGGATTGTAGCGCTCGGAAATACTACTGCTTTTGACCACAGGGGCCAAAGTCAACACAAAATAAGATGTTGTTGTTGGTCATAAAAATAAGTCCCCTCTGAAGTAATGGAGCTTCGTCCCATATTGAGCTTCAGGGGTGTCGGTCTGTATGATCTCATCCAGCTGGTCACAGATCTTTGTGTCAATGTAACAGATATATATATACATATATATATATATGTATATATATACACATATATATACATATATATATATATATATGTATATATATACATATATATATAACAGATAACAGATTCCTGATAAGCTCTGATCTCTGGTCTCTGTAGTGCTGCCTCTGCTGAATTATTTCCATAATCACAGTGATAACCAATAGACAATGATAAAGTAAAAATCTTTAAAATATCGAAGTAAAACGATTAAACGTGAGAACAGTCTATTGTGCAAACACCAATAAAATCAGAAATGGACTTCATTATTACGGGTAGGAGGGATAACCAACACTTTAAAAATGAGACCCAGATTGTAATAAACCAAAAGGATCCTTTAACCTGCAATGCTCAAAGTCAGTGTTTTTCAGACCTGTTTCTACAAACAAAATATCAGGTTTCAGCAGCTTTCATCCAAACCCATCAACCTAAGTCTTTGTTGGTACACAGTATCAGTGAATCTCTGCCACCCCCACAACCCCCCCGTGCTGTGTTTATCCGAGCACAGCCGCCTGTTCATTCTGTATTTAGTGCCCAGCATTTACACCGTCAGCACTTCCCCCACTCACACCTTTTTCTGGCTTCTCTTCTTCAGGTGCTGGTTTGGCACACTCGCACGGAGAAACCACACCTCGCCAATGAGCCCAAACACCGGAAAGACACCGTGGTCATTGAGGTGTGAGAGGAGGAGCCGGGAAGCGGATCCCGAACCACACGCCGACTGTGGCTGCCCGCCGTCTCTTGGCCGCGGACTAACAGCAGCATGGGTTGATGCGATCTGTCCACGGTGGACACAGACTCTGAAGGAGCTGCATGATTCAAGACTTCTGGCCGGCTTCTTGTTTTGTTCAGCTTTTACAAAACTGGGATGACTTTGGCCTGTTCGTTTTCCTCATCCACGGCTCGTCGATGTGAAAAGTGTAAATGTAAAAAACAACAAACAAAAAAAAACATCATGTTGCTGATGTGCCATGTGAATAATTGATGTAATTTTAATCATTAATACATCATTGTCAAATGAACTGTGATTCTGTGAGATAATTACCGTACAAACAGATAGCGCCTCCATCGGATGGCGGTGGTATTGCAATGCTGTTTCTTTAACAGCAGATTTCATTGTTAATGTGGTATGAAGCTGGTGTCAGGACGCTGTTAGCATAAAGCTAGCTGAGCAGGAAGACTGTAAACAGCTAGCCCGGCCCTCTCCATACTTCAACAGCAAGCCTAGCAGCGCATGTTAACACACTTTACGTCATTCATTTAACCCGCACATGAGCAGGAATCCAAAACGGACAATTTGTGGATTTAAGGGAAGTTACGCAGAATCACTTTTTCTTTGGGAACAACCGCTAGCAAGCTACGCGGAAGTACCAACGGATAAACGGGTGTTGAACAATAAATATTTCCAACACGCAACTTTTATTAAAGTTTTAAACAAGCTACAAACAATGTGTTAATAAGCTTTAAAGGTCTTGGTAGATGTATTTTTGAAGTACAGAGAGAGACAAGCTAGCTGTGTTCTCCTGCCTCTAGTCGTGATGCTAAGCTAGGCTAGGCTAACCACATCCCAACTCCAGCTTAGTGCGCGCACGAAATTGGCATAATTAGTTTGTTCCTGAAGAACGCCCTCTTCATGTCTTCATACCTGTACAATGTCTTTGTCTAAATGAATCACATTAATGTCTGGAAGTTGACGCTGTGATGATTCATGGACGCGTGAACGCCGATGCGTCACCCTGATGCGATGAACTGGATCGACCTCCGACATCGTCTCATTCCGTGTGTCTAAGTGTGCGATCAACAAAGAGAACTCGCCTCACAAGCGGACGCACTCGCTGGCGGGAGGAAAGAATCGAGCAGACGGGATACAAACAGCACATCAAACGGGCTTCCAGTTCCACGGCTCGAAATGGGAAAGAACCGTTTATCTTCAGGGTATTTTATCGGCGGTATCGTCCTGATCACTGAAGTTAGAGGGTGCTGATGTAAACACAGGAGAAGGAAAAGAAACAGGATTAAATCCAGGACTCAACAGCCTTTATTTCTTCTTTTGTACTCACGTTGTCCCACAAATGTAGAGAACACCGAATGGTTAGTTCAAATAATCGGTCTCATGATGGTCAATAACTCAATACCACACATTACGTGTCACACAGAGAAATACGTATAGTTTCAGCACATGCGGTACAATTACATAGCTAAAACAGATGCTGCATGAAATAATCTGATTCATTGTTAAAGTCCCACAGAAAGGCTGATAATTTGTTGGTTCCAGCTTCTCGATTGTGAAGATTTGGTGGGTTTTTTCCTGTTTTAAACATTTTACATTTCATATTTTTTACAACATAATACGACAATTGAAGTCACTTTGGACTCTCAGAACTTGTAATGTTCATTTTTTTGCAGTTTCTTCAAATTTCCTACACTAAACGATCAATCTATTTATCATAACAAATAACCACCAGATTAATCGATAAGGAAAAAAAAGAAATCTGGTTAATATTTTGTTGTAGTTGAAGCTCTCTTCTCTTTTGTAACTGTAATTGAAAACCACAAGCTTTCCTGCGACGCGACTAAATACAAAGTCACTGAAGGAAGCAAATAGAAGAAAATTTGCGCCGGGTGAAATTCACCAAGCGCCTCCGGATGATGTTGTGAACCCAGACACGACCTGGGACTTCCACAACAGGCACAAAGCAGCAGCTTATTGGATGAAACGTTGGTATCTACATCGAGGTAAGTCTCCTGCCCCCAAAGACAAACATTACTCTTTGCTCCAAACTTGTGGATGTATTTCATCGGTGATGTCCAGACCAGAGAGATGAGTATTGGGACGGAGAAAAGCCTTTTTCTTAGTCCAATAAAACAAAGATGAGCTTGAAGGAAAGTTTTCAGGTTGTTTACACACAATTCTACTATCCAATAAATAGCATTGTGAGGATAAACAATACATTGACTATGTATTTAAAAAATTTTTGCAGCTGTGGGGAAAAAAAGGTTTAAAAGAGTCATTGGACAAAGACGAACATATTTTTTTTTAACCTGTTTCACCCTAGCCTATTTTTGAGGTCTCCGCACGAAAAAGCATGCCCATACTAAAGTGAGTATATCTCTGCAACCACAAGGTCTATTTGAATAATTTTGGTGTTATTATAATGGTAATAACTGTGAGATTTTTTAAATAATGTGTAAATATCAATATATATGTCACTGGTTAAAAGTAAATGAAGATGGAACACAGAAAAATGAAAAGATTTCAGGTTCGCCTATAAAAAAAAGCACTTTCAGGATGATCATCACTTTAGAATAATGCAGTTGCAGGTTTAAAACCATTTCATATCATAGTACAATATGTGAACACTCTCTCTGCACAGTGTGACTTTGAATAAAGTGAAGCAGAAAACTACAAAAGAGTTTTTAGTACAGACAGGTCAGAAAAATCCTCTGAAAATTTGGATTTATTGAATAATTTATTTCTTCATTAGTTTTTACCAAAACTATTTGTTTTACTTCTTTTTTCACTAATTATGTTTAATACATCCATATACAGCATTAACATACACAATGCCAAACTAAAATAATGTGTTTTGCTCTGAAATCTCTACAAAATGCATATTTTTGTTCTCAAAATCAGAGTTCTGGAGAGTAAAAAGGCTGCTATTTTTTCTGTGAATGGTTTTCAGTGGGACATCGTCTTATTCTGAATAGAGAGGAGCATACAGGATATCCGGCCACCGTGTGATAGACAGCACTGTTTGGCCAATAAGAGTCAGTCAGGCATGCAGATGCTAATGTGATTGGGCGATAAGGTGGGTGCTTAGCAATCCCCCACATGTAAATCTTCAGTCACAAAGACCCCGGAAAGATTTGTTTCAAAGCAGAGTGTTTCGTACGGGCCTTTTTCAGTGTAACACGACTGGGATCATAACAGGAAACAACGATACGGTCGGTGAGTGTATAGTTTTTTCATATTTTCCTGGTTTCATATTTGTCTGAGGCTGGTGCCTTTTTGGCTCACTGATCGCTGAGGCTGTGGTCTACAGGGGATTGACCGGTATGTGCGGAATCACTGTCTTCTTGCCGTTCTTTAGTGTGGTCGCAAGCCTATGTAGCATGAAGCTAACTCGAGCAAGGGAGACATATGCCGAGCAAGTCCAGTGGCTGGCGAGATATGAATATGAATATTTGGTTATGCTTTTGGTTGGTCTTGTTTCGTTGTGTTTGGAGCATGTACAAATGGTTTACATGAGCTTGTAGCCCGGATTTCTTCTGTTATTCTGATAGGCAACATCATTATATTTGTTCTTGATTAGTGTCTTCTCTCACAGGGGGAACCCCAAAGTTTTTTAAAAGGGGTACACTTTGGCCCCACCTGTGGGGCCGTCGGGTGCAATGCACGTAAAACACTTTTCTCTGTACAAGGCACCAGAAAATGTAAACACATTGGAAATAAACCTGAAGTACATATTCGATTTATTGAATATGTCTATCTGTTGGTCACACCAGCCACATGTGTGACACTCTGGGAGACTTAGAACACATTATCATGCGTTGCAATAAATATAATGACATGAAGAAATATGACCACATGACAGAGCAGGAGTGGAGTTAATGAGGTCATATAATACTGGAGGGATTAGGAAATAGGATGTAGCTTCATTTTGATTTATTCATGTTTCATTTATTCTTTTCTTTCTTCCTGTTAGTCAGTAGTCAGACATTATGCCATTATGCGAGACACAGTAGGGGGCGGTATGCAACTCTAAAATTGGTTTGTAATCTGCCAATTAACAGCAGATTAACACACAGAAGAAAAAACCTCGACGCAATGCATTTTGGGATAACATCCATCTTCCTTTTAGGAGTTATTGAGCTGCGAACGGCAACATCAACTTCTTTAAACGCGGATAAAAGGATAACAAATCACAGAAAACATTCATTGTTGGATATACTAGTTTTATAAAGTCTCCATTGACCCTGCGGTTCCATGCTGGATGATGAAGCTTCTGAACGCGACATCAGCGCACCTCGTGGGGAAGGTACCACGGTGATGGAGTGGCGGCCATTTTGAGCGAGTTTCTAGACCGCAGCGCTCCAGAGAGTCTGAAAACAGTCATTCAAGTACTTTAATGTCTTACACAACGTCGCTTAGCAGATTTAAATGTGTCACCTATCTGTACCACGGCCTCTCGTACACTATTAGGCTCGTTAGAGCTGAACAGAGTGGACGAGAGCAGGCGGCAGCAGCAGGGCAAGATGACTAAAAGCTGTGGTCAAGTAACACAGTTCCCAGAAGCCCTCGAAGGATTTACATAGTTTAATCTGTCTAGTTGGTAGAACATGTTTTTGGATTTGTGTGAAAATGTTTGTGTATTTGGCATTGTTTTCTATCCTTTTTTTTATCTCTGTCTTGTAAAGCACTTTGTAATTGCTGCTCGTTAGATAAGTGCTATCTGAATAATCGTATTATTAATTTCAACCTTCCACAATCTGTTTAAACCTTCATTGCGCTCCATGAGACTCAAGCCAACAATCTAGCCTTATTACAATCAAACAGAAAATAAATTACAAAGCATGGCGTTTGTCAAAACTAAGACAATAAACTAGTACATCCAACAATGAATGTTTTCTGTGATTAGTTATCCTTTTATCCGCGTTTAAAAAAGTTTTTTTTTGTCGTTAGATGGTTAGCTAAAGCCTACTGCGGGCAAAACGTGCAATAGTATATCCCATAATGCATTGGGTCTTCTTCTTCTTTATTTACAGGCGGGTCCATAATAAACTTGCATACCGCCATCTACTGTAGTGTGTAAAATTATGGCATTATATTATCTGGATACTAAATAAATATCCTTCCTGTATTAGAAGTCCTGTCCCGATCTCTGTCATGATTATAAACTCCACTCCTGCTCTGTCTCATGCACTATATTTTTTCATGTCTCCCTCTCTGAGGGATATTTATTGCAAGGCATACAAATATGTTCCAAGTCTTCCAGAGTGTTACATGATTGAAAGATTCTCTCTCTCTCTCTATCTATATATATCTATATAGATATATGGATATATATATCTATATCTATATAGATATATAGATATAGATATATATATATATATCTATATAGATATATGGATATATATATCTATATCTATATAGATATATAGATATAGATATATATATATATACGTGTGTGTGTGTGAGAATTAGTGTTGTCCCTTTACTGAAAATGTCTAACTTTGAAACAACACCTTGAAAAACATTTAATACCATTTTCCATACCACATGAAAAAAAACTGACACAACATTGAGGGCATAAAATCTGAGATCTTTATTAAAAGATAAATAGCAGTGTGTGTCTGTGTGCGTGTCAACTCGTCGTTGGAAACAAGAGAGGCAGCACAGCTTGTACCTGTGTATCCATACTATTGAAAATGATTCAAATATTCAGTATCGACATGTATCCATACTTCTGATCATACTAGTATGTGCGTTTATTCATTTCTACTCTTGCTCCTCTGTTCTTACTCTGAAGGCCTGGACAGTGGCGATGGGACCCATCCAGCGTTTTTCATACAGGTCCCCTTTTACCCCCCCCCCCCCCATCGTCTAGTCCTCTGGTCACCCAGGTTTATTTGCTTCAGAATAACTGTGCTTCTCTTGTACTGCACACAACAAAACACCACAACAAAGATGGTGGATAGCAGAATATACAGATATACAGTTACAGCATCACACATGAGGGGAGCAACATTGGTCCAGTTTATAAAAAAAATAAAATAATTGTAGAAGTCCTCCCAAAGCAGTTGGAAGTGAAGCGACCTGACTGATGAAACCACGACACAGCCGGAGATACAACACTACCTACTCTGCTATTTAAAGTGCAGTAAACATAAACTGCAGCGATTCCAGTAGCACACTAATGTGTGGCGGGAGCGCAGGGGGCCAGTTCATGTCTACTACTGAACCAGCTTCTACTGAACCAGCTCGTTAGGAGGCTGTCAAGACCCCCAGCTGGGGACCTGGGTACTGATACTAGTGATACCAAGAGTGTGGTCACATCCAGACTAGTGTAAATATTCATTAGTGGTTCCAAACATGTATCAGCTTTTGACTCTTTTAATCAAGGGAATGTCTTCTTGCTACTAGGGCTTGGCAAACAAGTTTATTAATTTGAGGATTTCTTGTTACACTGTGTGTAAAATGTCTACACTGTGAATACTGAGTATTGGGTATTTTCAGTCAATTAATGAGCTTTTGAGGTGCTAGTACTCTGCAGATTTATTTTTAAAACGTTGGATAGAGCCAGGCTAGCTGTTTCCCCCTGCTTTAAGTCTTGAAGCTAAGCTAGGCTTAGAAATATTTTTTTGGGGCTGTATCATCTGGGCCCCAACCATTAGCCATTTGTTTCCTTCCTGATACAGATTCCGATACCTGAACTTAAGTATCAATCAGATACCAGCATGTTCCAAATGTTGCTAAATTGCTGAAATGTTGCTAGCTCTGGCTAACTTTACATCGTCACTAGCACCTGCCCGGTCAGTACTGAGCATGTGCAACACTCAGAGGAGAAAGACGCGAGACGGCTCACCCGTCAGCTCTTTCCACCATCGATTTCGGACGCAGCGGTCTCTGTTGAGAGTTTCACATGTGCAGTACGGCTCGGTTAGCAAGTCATGTGACGTGTTGTTGTTGTTGTTGTTGTTGTTGTTGTTCATATAAATTCTACGATAACGTGATATCGGATCGGTGCAAAGACTCTCCTACTCACCGATACCACAGGCATTTCTGATACATCTGATACATCTGATACATATTTGTATCCTAACAACTCTAGTTTGAATATGTACTGGTTACGTGTTAAAATATTTAAGTTTGATCATTCTTAAAGTTCCTTCACTCGTGCAGTTCTGACTCAACCTCAAGGTTCGGGACCACTGGAGCATCGGCTCTTTACTGTGGAGCTGATCAGTGGACCCCTGGCTGCGTGGGAGAAAAATAAAAAACTTGTTTGACTGTTGAACGTTTTCCAATACTTTGTTTGAAACTGGTCAAATTACGTGACAATGACTCGGAACAAAATTACATCCACCGTAAGCAGCTTCAAAGCCCGTTTCAGCGATGCTACTGTAAACTCCACAGGACGCTTGAGAGGAACCTGGACAACCTCTGGAACGTCAAACAGGTCAAACTAAAATCAAAGTAACGGAGGTCTCTCCTATGGCTCTGAAAACAGTGGGAGGTTCACATCATAATCACATAAATACAGTACTGTTCAGACGACTATCTGCCCCACGGAGGGGAGGGGGGAGAGGGGGGGTTACAATATACACAGCAGAGGGAGGGACCAACCACAAGATAGCCATATCTACTGTAGGTATTGAAAGACTATTCACTAACTATCCGTTCTGGTAAGGATACAATATTACTATAATAGACACTTGAAGTTATCGGTCCAGAAGCTCTCCTCTTGCAGATTCTGCTGTTTTTGTCTCTTTCTTCAGACGACAACAACAACAAAGAAAAGGAAGCTGAATGAAGGCGGGAAACGACAGCTGCCAGACTTTATTATTTCCCCCCGCTCCATCCAGTGTGATGTCATCTTGTCTTATTAAAGGAATCATCGTGGGTAGTTTTTATTTTTTTATTTTTAAAGGCAGTCAAACTACCCCCATTGTGCGTTCTTTATTCAGCGCTGGGTGGGTCAGGGGAAATTCTTTTGGCTGTTTTTGTTGCCATATGACTGCCCTCCGTCCCCCGTCCCCCCACCACGACTACCACCACCACCACCACCACCACCACCACCACCAACACCACACACTCCTCCTCCGGACCTCCTGCTCATCACTTCCACAGCTGAGTGCTGAGGGTCTGGCCGGAAGCCGGTGGGGGAGCCGCGGGCCAGCCGGCCGCGGGGGCCCCTGACTGGCCACCACTCACAGCCATGCCTGACATCTGCTGGGTCATCTGAGTGAGAAAAGACGGAGGGGGGGAAGATGGGGGGGAAGATGGAGCGAGGAGGGAAGTCAGTGTTAGAATTCATCAAAGCTGAAATAGACAGGTATTCCCTTATCCAAGAGGCCAGGGTGGGGTGGAGGGATTCACCGACCTCTAGCTCGACTCCCAAGCCTCCATCCCTCGCTTTTTACCTTCGCCTCCGCTCTTAAAAGGCACCACCCCCCCACACACACACTTCTCTGCTCCCCTGCTCACCTTATCCTGCCTTATCTATTATGAATGTGCTTTGGTGCAGCGCCACTCGCTTATCTGGTCATCTGAGAGCTAGTGGCTGAGTGCGTGCTCTGGTATGTGTGTGTGGTTCTGCGCGTGCGTCCTGCTACCGCTCGTTCATCAACTCACCATTCCATTACGTCCCCCCAGTGCAACACACACACACACACACACACACACACACACACACACACACACACACACACACACACACACACACAAGAACTGGTTATAAGCGGTGTGTGTTTGAGCAGCAGGTAACAGACTTAAGGTCTTTACACAGCGGCGGCGTGACGAATAGACGGCATGAAAATGCAAAGTACTAACCTGCAAATGTTATATGGACAGGGCTTTTATTGTGAAGGGCGTGAACAGAAGGGGTGGATCTGGTCTGCGCCACCTTTTTAAAGGTTGGAAGCAGTGACAAACTTTGGTAAATGGACTTGTACTTGTACAGCGCTTTTCTAGTCTTCTGACCACTGAAAGTGCTTTAACACTACATGACATCATTCACCCATTCATACACTGATGGGAGGAGCTAAGGTGCCACCTGCCCATCAGGAGTAACTAACATACCATTAATGCACCGTTGCAACAGCCAGGGGAGTAATTTGGGATTAAGTGTCTTGCCCAAGGACACATTGACATTAGCTAGCGGAGCCTGGGATCGAACCGCCGATCCTCTGATTGAAGGATGACCCTGCTCACCACTGACCCACAGTCGCCCATTTGCCGTCCTGCTTTGGACTCCGGAGCCTCCGTGTTGTTGGACACTGTACAGGACCTTCTCAACATGTCCGTTCCACACAAGGTGATCGGTTGATGCCTTTATTTGAGGTGCTAAAGCTCAGGAACATTCGGAAAATCAAATGCCAGACTTTCTTTTGCGTTGTAGAGTGTCGTTTTGAAGCCGAGAGTTTGACATTTTGGATTTTGGCCATCTAATCTGTGTTTTCTGTGGCCGGCAAAAACTGTTTGCTTTTGACTTGAATACTTTTCACACAGAACTCAAATAGGCGAAAAAGTGACGCAATATTTTCTTCCAGAGCGAACATATTTAAAATGTACACCACAGTGTACAACAACATAGAGGCTCCGAGTTCATGTAAGACGGCAAAATGTAAGACTCTTTTTACCCTTGACAAAGGCAGCGCAGACCAGGTCCACTCCCTCCATTGTAACCTTTCACAATAAAAGCCCTAGCTTAGGCTATACAACAGTTTAGCTCAGACGCCCTGGGTCAATAGGATCTTAGTTGTTCCTCTGCATGCACATTATATTCAAACTTTTTACAGAACGAGTGTTGAAACTGTCACAAATTCACATCACTGTCGATATGAATAGTTTCAATGCAAAATATTCAACAGCGAGTATTTTGCATTTTTGTGTCGCTGCTGGACAGATAGGTTGACTGACCTCTCTCTATTGACCCAGTATAGATACGGCTGGAGGTTCTCATGTCAAAAATGTTAGATATTAAATAATTTCAACATATCATATCCGTTTCTTTAAACAGGGGATTCTTTTAAAACAAAAACAATATTTGTTGTCACTTTGGCATTGATACTAAACAATACATTTAGTGAAAACAAGAGGCTAGATCGCCCAGTTGTGAAGCTGCTGCTTTCAATCAGACACTAAATAGGAATAAAGGTCAGGTTAGACATTAATTTCCATACAAGGTGCAGCACACACAGTAAAGATCTGATGTCATTCCTCCCTTAATGTTGGCCGACAGACTACTTAAATATCCAGTTAGCTTTAAGTTAGTTGATCTTTTTATTAACTGTGTCGGGCTTCATAATTTATTTCTTCTTCAATTAAATCTCTAATTGGCAGTGCAGCTTCCATTTATGCCCCTTTGAGACAGATTTGTGATTTTGGGGCTGTATAAATAGAAACTGACTTAATTGCTAAATATTAAGAGAGTTTGGCTTATGAATTGGGATGAATTGAAAGTTATAAAACGTAAAGAGACACTCTCCACCTGGTGTTGGATGAAAAAGGGAGAATGCATCAGATCCAAGCAAATAAAGCTCATACGGCAGCTTTGTTTCCCTCTTCCGGACAGTTTCCCGAACATAAAGCATACCCTGCTTTATGGTCTATTTGACTCTAAATTGGACCATAATTTACTAAATGAACTTCATACTGTATTGAAGAAGACTTGAAACTAGAGATTGAACCATAAACTCATGTTTACAATGTTTACTGAGGGAATAAACCAAGTGAGAAGTAGAGTCATTTTCTCATAGACTTCTATACAATCAGAGGAGTCGCCCCCTGCTGACCATTAGAGAGAATGCAAGTCGAAGGCACTTCTGCTTTACTTTTTAGACCCAGAGTCTGTCGCCTGGTTATAAGTAGGCAACAATTATCAGAACAATGCGAACATTCAAGCTTCCTTACGTGACGCAAAGTTGTACTGCAAATTTATTTGGCGACCCAAACAAAACAACAAAACAACCTTGTCTGTGGCTCCCGACCCATTCTTTGTGAATGCTTGATATATACTATACTTTACTCCTCCCGGTCATGTGTCACTCCCAGCTAGTTCTACGTTTTGAAATCACATTGTCACCACATCATCTCCCCCGAAATGTTGGTACTTAGGGACAGAGGGACAAGAAAGTGATACAGTTACCTTGGTGATAAAACCCATCGAAATTATATTTTTCTTGTGCTTTTAAAGAGGCTGAAAGGGGGCGAGGTCATTGAAGCACTGGGCTTTGCAACAGTGAGCAGAAAGTAGTAGGAAGACCATGTATTAACTTTTAGGACCAGGATAATGGAACTCTTTGACGGGTGGTGAGGAGGAGATAAGACCCTCTGTTTATGACATTTTTATGTGGGTTACTAGACACATAATAAACATGTAAGTGTGCTTCATAAACGACTAATGTGCAGAGAAACTGGAGAGGAATTACAATCAGCCAGATGTTAAATTGAGTTCATCATCACCACCATAAAACCAAATTACCCACCACCTATCTGAGTGTGTGTACGTATCAATACGCCCCGAGTGTTACCTGGCTCATGCCCCACTGTCCTTGCTGCTGCCCTTGCTGCACGCCGTACATGTTCTGCCCTTGGTTGGCGGGCATCCCGCCCTGCTGCTGCATGCCCATGTAGCCGCCGTTGGGCAGAGCCATGCCGGACATCACGGCTCCTCCGCCCATCATGGTGGTGGTGGTGGTGGAGGGTGGGACGGCTCCGGCCGCCCCCGGAGCGAAACCCTGCGGGTTGAACTGCATCTGAGGCTGGCCCACGTACATCCCTGCTGGTGCAAAGACACGAGCGCACATGTTTTGCGTGTTAACTTTCCTACTACTTGGCTTATTTTCTTAAATCTTAAACTTCCACATCAGTGCTAAAGTGTTCAAAACACTTTAAAACACTAAGTATGGCCACTACAGCTACTAACTATGTCTTATTATTATCCTTAATAAATGCATTATAACACAACCTAGTTTTCATACTATTTATGTTGTTCTTCTGCAACGTATTCACATTCTGTAATTACCTATCGATACAGTATTCTTCCTTGTTAGTGGCGGAGTCCACCAATCCCTCGGGATTTAAATGTGGGTTCACTGGAAACTATGCGGCATGTAGTTCCACGTTAATGTTTAGTTTGTAATCTTTTTCATAGAAGTCTCACAGTTTACTCTCCGAACTCAAACAGAACATTTCCTGCTGCTTTTCTTTTGCTTCACAAAAAAAACACAACAATAACCTGTGAAGCAGCCGCAGGGTGTGCAATACCTCTGGCACCACTGTTAACCCTTCGTGGGACAAATTGAGGATCTGTGTTGTTAAAATGAACTTCAGGGCTTCAAAATCCACCGGGACTAAAATATTAACAACAAAAATTAATGTGACCAGGAGAAACCCTTTTTTATTACTGCCTCTCAAGATTCAACTGAATCCGCAAGAACATCATATTTCATAAAAACACCCATCAGCACTGCATGAGACCACTGTGGGAATGTGATAAGCAGCAAAATAAGACCCACATTTATTTGTTGTTTTACTGAGTGGGAAGACCTCAAGGATCTGAATTTTTTCCCCAAAATGATGTTGGTCAGCTGTGTTGACTCCATATACAGGAGACGTCCAGCAGATGCTGAAATATGGACTCATCAGCGCAATTCATATCTCCAAGTTTGAAAAATCCTCCACTGGTGTGGGTTCAAAGTGTAAATCAATAAAAGGATACACGGACTGTTCGTAGTACTTTGGAAGTTAATTAGCTGCACTTAGATCCACAGGCATCCTGCAGAGGCATCCATGCTCACGCACGCACAAACACGCACTGGACAAAAGTCAGTGATTTGAGGCATTAGCTTGGCGAGGTTCTCTTGGCTTTGATCTCCATCAGCATCCATTTGGACTCAAGAGAGGACAATAAGGCAGCAGACAGCCCTTCATGCTGATTTCCATCCCTCATCCTCTATGTGTCGGTGTGATCATGCAGCGATGCAAGCGATGCGTACAAATCTGCTGCTTCCTGCTTTTTTCCACCATTCAGGAAACACTTTCCCCCCACACGCTCCCAAACACATGGTAGCATGCGTACGTATATACAGCCGCCTACAGTCGTCAGTGTTTACACATAACAGCTGTGAGACGAGTCTGCTCGTCTGCTTGTGCTGCTGCTGCTACTGCGGTGGGACTCCGGTAAGTGGACCTGCCTGCTTTTCAGCACGCTGACCTTTCATCTGCCTTTCACTCTTCTCCATTCCTATGATGCATCTTTTCCTCTGATGGATGTGTGAAAGTGTGTGTGTGTGTGTGTGTGTGTGTGTGTGTGTGTGTGTGTGTCTGTCGTTCTGTGTGTGTGTGTGTGTGTGTGTGTGTGTGTGTGTGTGTGTGTGTGTGTGTGTGTGCAAACACCCACATTGTTGAGGAGGATCCTGGCCTGGACAGATCGCTCTAATCTTTGCTTTTCTAAAAAAAGAAAAATTCTACTTCCTGGCCAGCTTTTATCTATTCAATCATATACAAATAATCCGTTGCTTAAACTCCTAAAAACTCCTAAACACAATGTAACCTATAACAATAAGGGGGGGGGACTTTATTTTTCCAAAGGAGAGTTGTGTCCCAAGTACGTTTTCACTCCGGGTGTGTGTCTGTAAAGTTGCAGAACATCGCTCCAGTGCAACATTTCCAACTCGAGCAAACGCGCCTTTGCCTCAATTTGCACCTCCCAGGGTGGAGATTTGTCTTTCCTTTGACTTTATGTGTAATGGCGCTGCCTTTAAACCTGCCTCAAATGACTTGTTAGGCCACTTTGGGTGCAGCACAACAAGCTTTAAACACAAAAACTGGCATTTTATCCTATTCTAAAGAGGACACGGCAAACGTGGTGGAGACCAGACTTGTGTTGGTCGCCTCCGACTCCTGAGGAAAATATCTGGCTCTTTAGCTGAGAAATGCTCTGCTACGTTCACCAACGAGTCGCTAACTTTGTCCATCTTCTGTTTGGTGCAGAGAGTATAGTGCAGCGGGTTTAACAGACCTTTTTGTTTTGTTCAAAAAAGCTGACAAGAGTGAACCAACACAGTAAAGTAAAACAAACACAACGAGCTGAAAGACGCCAACATGAAACAGGTAAAATGCTACCGCGTGTTTGTTGCACACTGTAGCTGTAAACTGCAGTGTGCAAGCTTTGGTTGAGCAGCTGAGATTCCAACAGTGGACGTTATTTTACCCATAAGCCTTTGTGTGTAGGGGTTATTTCTTGTAGTTGAACAGATTAAAGGAGCACACGTTGAGATAAAATTCTGCTAATTCAAATCAGTTTTGTGTGAACACATTTTAGCCCCTCAGTTCCACGTAGATGCTGGATGAGACGATCCGGCTCAACTGACTGGATGTGGACGACAAAGGGTTAATAAAATTGCTGCCTGTTTGTGTGTGTGTGTGTGTGTGTGTGTGTGTGTGTGTGTGTATGTGTGTGTGTGTGTGTGTGTGCGTCACCTTGTCCAGGAGCAGGCTGTTGCTGGCTCTGCTGCTGACTGGCCACTGAGCTGCTGGCATACAGAGACAGGATGGAGTCCTTGGATAGAAGCTTCTTCTTCTCCTCCGCCTTGGTGGTGGTGGTGGTGGAGGTGGAGGAGGAGGCAGAAGAGGAGGTGGAGGGGTCCGCCTGTGCAGGTGCTGTACCGGAGCCGGACTGTTAGGGAGACAGGAGGGAAGGAGGGGGGGCATGAAATATGTATAGTTTCACCCAAACATATTCTCTACCTAGAGTGTAGTGCATACTTGCTCTTGGTCTCCTTACACATGGATATATAATATAGTGCAGAGTTGCATGTGCCAGTAGTAGGGCTGGGTAATGTTTCCATAGTAGTGCTGATAATTCTTTGCCAAATTTGACCAAAGAAATATTTTTTCAAAACCATCCAATTATTTTCCAATCCCTTAGAGAATAATACAAAAAGAAGGTGTGGCTTGAGCCTTTATTTACCTGATCAGCAGAGAAGACCAGTCCATTTGTCAAAGGTTAGTCTTACAGATATGAGTTTATGCCTATTTCCTTCATCGTCGTATGTGTTATCATTCCCTTCCATCTTAATTCGCTGCTGAGCCTCGTTTGCTGTTGATACAAACGCAACACTTTCTTCATTTCTACACGGTTTCTTGATAAATTCAACGTGATGAACAGCACTAATTTTATCAGTAGTCCAATAGTCATATTCACCAGTTTCACTATTTATCAGAAATACTACTTGCGCTAATCAGACCCGGCAACAAACATAAATCCGTGTGTGTTTTATTTATTTATTTATTTTTAAGTAAATGTCTTAACCAAATACAAATAACAAATTTGTGATTTTGGGCTATACAAAATAAATTGAATTGAAAAATGTAATTGAACCAATGATACCTCTGATGAGGTTCTGTTCGCTGGTCCCTGGTTAAGGCTGATGGTGACAAAGTGACGGGACATTTACCGTTAAGGCTCCAACACTTTGGAAAAGCTTAAATCAAGAACTTGCACAAGAAAACTCCCTGGAGTTTCACATTAAAAGCCTCCAGCAGCTTCCTATCATGAAAGACTTTTAATGTTTAACATCCGAAAGAAAAATGTCATTGATTGTTGCTCAACGACGATTAAAAATAACTGGAAGTGGAATTAACTGATGAGACAAAAATGTAACAGCAGAAGTATGACTGGCCAATATTTGAATACTGAAATTACAGTTTAAACATGTCGTTTAATGTTTAATTCTTCTCTCTCTCTTAGATCACTCATATGGAGTTTCACAAACATTCTGTAGCTACATTTGCCAGTTCTTTGCCAGCATTGGCGTCACTCTTTAGAATCGGAGGTTGCCGCCTGGTGGGAACCATGCTGAAACCAATGCCGTACACGTGAGTTTTCAATACACTGCCACCTACAGTTTGGGAGAATATCGAATTGCCACGAAGAGAAACCCCGCACGGAGAATAAAAGATCCAAAGGTTGTCCGTGCGGAAAGCATAACCGAGACTTAACGCAGACAAACTGCGCACACAGACTGGGAGTATATTAAACTCAGACACACTCTGTACATCAGGGAGACAAAAGATGAAACGAGACAGTAGAAACAGGAGAGAGGCGACGGGAAGAGACAAGATGAAAAATAAAAGGGGAAGAGAGCAAGAGCTGAATAAAAGGACGGGAGCGAAAAGAAAAACAGAGGAGACAACAGAGGAGAAGCATTGTCACTGTAAGTGAGACAGATGACATTAATTAGGCTTCTGCAAAGAGAGGTAGACATGAACATACACACACACACCTTTTAATTATTATTGTTTTAAACCTTTCAGGCACACAACCATTATGTTTAATGGATGGAGCTGCCAGAAAAGTAACACCTGCTTAAGAGCTCTGTACAGGTGTGTGTGTGTGTGTGTGGTGAAAAGAGAGTGGAGGGAAAAAATGGAAGGCGATAGTCAACTGGACTTCATGAATAAGATAACGGTGACTGTGATAAACAGTGGCTTCTGTAACACACACACTCTCTCTCTGGTGAATAAACACTCTGAGTTGTCTTACACACGCACACACACACACGACACACACACACACACACACACACACACACACACACACACACACACACACACCTTTGGAAGTGTGTTGTGCTCAACTGCTTAGCAGGCAGTGCTGCTCCCCTTCGTCTCTCTCTGCTGACTTCCTTTGACTGGGGGAGGGAGGTAAGGGAGGAGAGGGTGGCGGTGCGAGAACAGATAGCGAGAGGAGTGAGGAGCCGGAGAGGTGGAAAGGATGGAGGAGAAAACAGGGGGAGTGGGGGCGGAGGAAGCAAGTCAAGAAAAGGTGAGAGGATGGGAGAAAGAGAAAGGGGGAGGTGGGAAGGAGGCTAAAGGAGAAAGGGGGGAGGACAGAACAAGTAAAAAATAAAGGAGTAAGGAGAGAATGATCGAAAGCTGAAAAAAAGAAACAGAAGAGGAGAGAGAGGGAAGAGAGGGAGGAAAAGAAGAAAGGAAAGGGAGGGCAAGTGGAGAGGAAAGGATGCAGGGGCAGATGAGGAGGAAAGATAACCGGGCCAACACATTCACTCACTCCATTTTCTCTCATGTGAAGCCAGTTAAGGTGAGTTGGGTGTTGACGGAGGCAGGATGGAGCCTCCTTCCTATTAATAGCCACAGCACATTAGCATGATACCGGCTCCTGATTATAGGAGCGAATGGAAGGCGAGAACAGGCAGCAGACTGTCCTCGCCTGATCCATCTGGATGTCTGAGAGAGACGTAACACGACTCAATCAAAAGGGGGGAGCCTCTTTGCTGCTAAGCTCGTTCCCAAAAGGTGAAAAAAAAAAAGAAAAAAGAAAAGAAAAATCACATTTAACAGACTTTAAAATCCCCCCAAACTGCGGTAATCACCAGCCGTTCAGCTTCCTTCTGCGAGACATCTATTTGTAGAACGGACGGCGTGACTCCGCCAGAGTCTACCGGCTCTGTGGAGCCTGTGGGATGACGATGAAAACCACTCGGAGGTGGGGCAAATGTAATTAAGTTGGAAATGAAACCCAAAGAGTCTTTAAAAGCTCACTGTCCGCTACCTGCCCATGCACCAAAGAGCAGACAGACACAGTTAGAGACTAGCTGGTGGACACAGCGGAGAGAGAAATGCACGTTCAGGCAGTGGTACCCAAACTGGGGGCCAACATGACCAGGGTGAAACATGAGAAGTGAAACCGAGACCTCACAGCAGACACTTAGACACTTAGACATGCCAGACTCAGGTGGAACTGGGATAAAGACATTGCTAATGTCATTAGCTATAGTTGTGCTTTTCCAGCTGCGACGTGTCATAACGTCTGCCGTGAACTCTAACTGCCGCCTCGTGGTTGTACGCCTCCGCCAACCACCCAAGTTGCGGTTTAGAGCCACGTCTGTCCAAAATGTCATTTTTGTCCTATTACATTTTTTTGTTAAGTTGGCATAATTAGTCTATATATTCTTGAGTCATGTCCAGTTTTTGTTGAAGTCGCAGTGACCTTTTGTCCACCAAATTTGAATCTGTTCCTCCTCACGTCCAGGTGGAATGCTTGTGCCAAATTTGAAGACATTTCTTCCAGGTGTTCTGGAGATATCGTCTTCACGAGAGCGGGACAGATGGATGGACGGACAGACGGCAAACCCCAAAACATAACGCCTGTGGCCACGGCTGGCGCTGGTGTGGAGGCATTAAAAGGTTCATTTGCGAAGACTGAAGAAAGAGCAGTACTCTATTTTGTATTCCAAAGGGACCATTACAAAAATAAGTTTGTGAATCACTGGGAGACAACCTGTATATTGATTTATTATATACTGTATTACTGCATTACATTCATTTAGCAGACACTTTCGTTCACCTTTTTTCTTTGATCAAACCACTAACCCCGTAGTTATTGGCCTACCTGACCTTAAAACCACAACATATGGTCAATCAAACTCACTTCCATTAGCAAGTGTTCCAATTACTGTGAAGCAAATGAGACAGCAGAGACGTTTAGTGGCCTGAACCTCATACTGGTGCCCGCTTTTCTTAAAACCAAGTCCTCTTTGGGCCACTGTCTGCGACTGCCAGACCCTCCAGGAGTCTTAGCTCAACTTGCTTTGAGAAGAGCAGCAAGGCAGTCCTGCAGACTTCCTGCCAAAGCCAAACTGGTGCCTCAGTCTAACCTCACATCTACAGGGAAGAGAAGTTAAAGCGGAGGCTGTCACATGTGCATCTATACCCGGTTTCTTTTATCTTTCTCCGTCACACAACACACAGCGTCCGCATAGTGTGCGATGTGTTGTGGGGCTCCTAGCAGCACACTGTGGAAAAGAAAGCCTCTTCAACAAGGCACCATTCTTCTCACCCAGTGTTGGTGTTGATGGGCGCAGCCAGAGCTCTGAATTACCACTCCGACAGCATTTTCCTCACTGTCGCTATTCATAGACCCACACACACACACACACACACACACACACACACACACACACACACACACACACACACACACACACACACACACACACACACACACACACACACACACACACACACACACCTTTCTTTCTCTATATGGTTTTCCATCACTGCTTGAAATACTCAAACTCCCCTCTGATAGACCA
This sequence comes from Ophiodon elongatus, assembly GCA_016806645.1. Taxonomy (NCBI): domain Eukaryota; kingdom Metazoa; phylum Chordata; class Actinopteri; order Perciformes; family Hexagrammidae; genus Ophiodon; species Ophiodon elongatus. The sequence goes on along the minus strand of JACSYO010002062.1, from coordinate 871,669 downwards.
TCTGTGGCTTTAAAACCCCACTAGGCTCTGAGTGTGTGTGTGCGCGTGTGTGTGTGTGCTGAAGGATTTGGGCTAATTTCCTGAAAACAAAAGCAAAGCTGGCCTTGGAAATGGAAAGAGAGTGGCAGTAAGGAACAGGACGGAAAGACAAAATGAAAGGAAGAACGAGTACAAGAAGTCGCTGGTCAGCTCATTACCTCATCCCTTTGTATTTCCTTCTTTCCTTTTCCTACCTCATCCGTCTCAAAGTCATGTCTTGTTCCCTTTACCCTTCTCTCTTTCATCCCACTTAGCCCTCAAACACAACCCGCTGCCACGAAAGCTTCTACTTTAATTCGATGCTCGTGTTAACACAACATAAGGCATGTTTGGCATGGGGATGCTTTGCTAGGTGTTGGTCTGATGAGTTTTGTTCACGCATCATGCGACAATCACAAGAAAAGTAGACTTTAGTGGCTCAGAGTGGACTGAAAGCCATGCCAGTTCGGATTCACTGTCTCATAAAACCTCCAGATTTGGTACAGCCTAGATCAGGGATATTCAACTAAAACTCAGCGACGTCCAGTTAGAGAGAGTTTCCTCATGCGAAGGTCCGGAACATCACAATAATGTCTAATTTGCGATATATGATTTTGTGTCGTATGTATTGAAGTAGCCAACAGTTGTATTAACGTCTGTATTTAGTCAACAACTGTCAAATCAAATAAAGAAAGTTCAATTGAATAATATCTAAGCAATATATATTATTACAGATTTCCAATTGAACCGGATTAATTATAAATAATACATACTCTAATAATAAATAAATGATCTCTCATTTCAAGTAAAATAAAGGCTGCATTTAAACAAAATACATAACAGAAAGCTTTTGAAAAATTTGACTCTTAAAATAAAAGTACTTTATTTTGAATTGTCCTGCAGCTTTAAATTCAGTTGATTTGGACGTCAAACAAAGATATTATATTCTTGTCATCTAAAATGAGAAATTTGTTTGCAGGGACTTTATCTGTGGTTATGAAACCACTTGTTTCAGCTCTATTTCTCTCCTTTAACATTATTGTTGGGCAGTGAATTAATGTGTCAGGATTCTGATCATATTGAGCTCTTAGGTTTATGTGCCTTAATTTCGGATGTGAGTCGGTACGTTTACTCAAAGATCTGCTTTGTCTCGTAGTGGAGCTTCACATTACTGCTTTTAATATCGCCACGGTCTCTGAACACATGAGACACACTGCTTTTGAACTGGTTGTGGGAATAATAAACATATAAGAGTCTGTCCACTCTTGGTTAAAGGCTCTGGTTAAGCTGTCCACGTTTCTCTCTTTGGAGCGCCAAGTGAAATAACTTCACTGACTCATACTTTTTCCAACTATTGGGTCTCTCTCCTCCTGTATCTCCCGTGTTTGAATATGGCACCTCGAGTCGAGGGCGACGGGTATGGGAATATGTGATTGGCTGTAGGATCACGTGAGATGATCTACACCGTGTGTGATTGGTCGCTGTGTTTCCTGGACCGCTGAACGAGGGCCATAAATGCTAGAAAAGCTGCGCCGGTTAAATAGAAGTGATCCATGAAAATGTAATAATTCTCAATTATCTATCGGTTTTTCGGTCCAGGGTCCAGAGACAACGGCGTCCGGACCTGGACCGCGGTCTGCCTGTTAGTGACCCCTGGCCTAGATGTTAAGGATACTCCTGCTAGATGAGAACACTACTCATAACCTTAGAGACGTACTAATCAGTATTTTTTAAATTCTAACAATGGATTAAATTACTACATTTAATGTGACGAACCCGCAGCGAATCATCTCCCCACTTTACGGTTCCCCTCAGCTCTACTGAACGTTTAAGCATCTTTAAAAGGCAGAATAAGTGGGATTTTCCCAAACAAGAATAAGCGGTCGTATGGCTCCCTCAGCCAGCCAAGTTGAAGTTCCATGCATGTCACCACTTGTGACATTGTCTTAAACAGCATATCAATTCCTGAGTATTGGCCAAAACGGTTTTGTGAGGTAACCTTTGACCACAAAATCAAATTCGTTAATACTTGATTTCAGGTGAACGTTTGCGCCAAATTTGAAGAAATTCCCTCGAGGTGTTCCGTACATATCGCATGGGCAAAAACGGCTCGAATGTGAGGTCACAGTGACCAAAATCAAATGAGTTCATTTTTTTAATCTAAGCAGACGTTTGTGCCAAATTTGAAGAAATTCTCTTTCAGCGTTCCTGAGATATCGCGTTCACAAGAAAGGACTGGACGGACTGACTGAAAGTAATCCCCCTCTGTCATCTCTTATCACCCACTAGAAGTGTGTGGTGGTGTCTGTATCTGCAGAGACCCTGCCCTCCGTCTGGATTTTTTGTATTTTGCTCTTCTGGACGTTTCTGGGCGTCAAACTCTATGAAAACGTGGCGACCAGTTGCCAGATTGTAAGGCTACAAAAAAATGGCAGACAAGTTGAAGCGCCAAGCGAACAAAGCAAGTTCCAAAACGAGAGTGGACACTGGGGTTTGACTTTCACTGGTGAGCACCGTTACCCTAACTGCAGTCAGGGGGTCCAACTAAGACCCGCATCCGACAAATCCTACTCCTTCTGCCTTTGAGCTCATTGTATGTATTTTATGGCTTTACTGTTTTGGTTAGATCTTATCAAACCTGTTTTCATCTGCAGCTAAATAAAGCCCTAAAACCTGGAGATCCAAAGAGCCAGATAGTTAGAGGAGAACAAAACAGAGCTAGAAAGAGAGTGACAGTTGGACGTAGCCACAAAGTAGCCACACAAATGTAGGTTAAATAGAGTTGAAATTGTCTTTGTGGTTGATCTCATGGAAGTTACCAAATTCAGAAACAGGTAAACAAACCAACACTTACAGTCAGTTTTATACACTGCTGCATTAAGCTCTCATGTGTTTCCTGGTAAAAGCTCTCTCCTCCCCTCTCCAGCAGTGATTTCTTTCAAATTAGCATAGTTTTAGATGTGCTTTGTTTGAAGTGGGCTGCCAGCTTCAGATGGCTTTGTATGTTGGATGAAAATAACGTTCCGTCTCATGTCCATACGTCTTGCTATAGATGAAAATGAAACATCTCTCCAGCATTTGCTGGAGAGACAATTCGGCACTGGGGTTATTTTTCAACACTCAGGAGAACAATTTGGTCCCCTTAGTAATAGGGACAATTATGGCTACAGCATCGTACTGATCTGGTCAATATATAGTACGAGCTCAACTGTGAGCATATGACTGTAACATTTAAATAAAATACAACAATAGTCATTGTGGAATGACAATGACAGAGGAACAGATTTACTAAGAAAATGGCTTTGCACAAAAGTGCGGTGAAAATTTCATTGAGTATGCAATCACTGTTTTTAGCGCCTGGTTTACTAAGAAAGCAGCTCATTACGCAGTCAGTCATAGCATATGGTAGACTATGTAAAGATGCAATGTTACAATAATAGCCTTATTACTGATGCATGTTTCCTTTCATCGCCACAATCTTCCTTGCAGCTCGTGTAAATCCCACCTGCTCCATTTCAGAGGCGGAGAATTTCCTCCACAAAACTGACAGTTGCAAATGGATTGCCTTTCGTAAATCCACACTCAACCTGTGCTGACATATCTCCTCCTGTTATTTGCACGACCCTCCCTTAAATGCACATGCAATGAAGAGAGAGACAATGGAAATAGAAAAGGAGTAGAATTGAAATTCCCCCTCAAATCGACATAGTAGGATGGTCGGAGCAGCGGCCATTTTTATGTGTACTGTTGCTATTGCGACCATTGTAGCGGGCTAACTTCCATATAAACTAAACCGACTTACAGCTAGTCACAGACTCATTGAGGTGAGGTTTTGGAGTAACGACTTAAACCATAAAGTTACGTAGCACAGAGAGCCTACATGAGTAAAATGTTACAACGTAATGTTCATCCATACACTCTTGTCACAGCATAGGAAAGCACATTGCTATCGCCTGATGAGTGACAACTTGGTTCGGCTCTTTTTCTGTCACCAGTGTAGCCTTAACCCATGGTGGAATTAGCAAGCTAGCCATCTGCTAGTTAGCTAGCAGACAGCTGGCTAGTTAGCTAGCTTACCAATTCCACCATGTTTAAAATGCTCCGTTGGTTACAGAAAATGAGAGAAACAGCGGGCTAGTGGCCAGCTGGCTAGCACCGGGTTTAAAGTCTCACTCCCCGCCGCTCCGCAGGACAAGCTACATAGCTAGCTGACAGCCATCTTTCTTTGGAGCTGCGTCCACTCTCTTCCCTCCGAGCTCGACTGACGTGTATAGTCCCCATAACAACTAACAATAATTTTCTTGTGTTATTAGTCAAATGACCAAAAAGTTTCAGTGTCCCATTCTATTTCTATGAGAGAGATGCACCAAAATGCCACGTAAACGGTAAAGCCTCAGTAAATCTGGCCCCGGGGTCTCTTGTTGATTCCTCACAAACTGGGTGACCCGTGTGGGGGGGGGAGGGGGGAGACAGGATTTTTTAGGGCTGGCGGTGGTCATTCAAGCCAATGCTTCACTTGTGTGTGCACTATCGCACTCAAGTGTCTTAGGGCTGGTGGGACTTCATGCTCCACGTCTTGTGGGTCCCTGCCCTCACCCTTCAACTTCACTTATTCCTTCATTCCTCTCCTGACCTGCTCTCCGCCCACTCGTCCCTTTTCCCCCATCAGTCTACTGCCCCGAACATTTTTCCCTCCCCCAACTTGTCCTTCTGCACCTCGTCTCATCCCTCACTCTTGCTCACATCTTCCATCCTTCTTTTTCCCTGCTCTCCACTTCAGGTTAAATGTTTATTGTATTTTTGGTAGCTTTAAAAAAATAAAATAAAATAAAATAAAAATAAAAAAATAAAATAAAATAAAAATAAATATAAATATATGTGTATATTCTTTTGAGTTTTCTTGGTTTTTCTCACTCAGTGTGGGGTGAACGAGAGATAGAGGACAAGACACAGGGAGAGAGTGTGCGTGTGTGTGCATGTGTGAAAGAGAGAGAGAGAGGGGAGGGGGGGATAACACAAATCCTCCCCCTCCTACAAGGCTGTAATCGTATTTTCGTAATTGACGTATTCGCAGATAGGCGAGCGCTCCCTGAAGCCGGTTAATAGCTGCATGAATCAGCAGGCTTCCCCTTTCTCCACGCACCGAGCTAATCACAGCTGTAAAGCAATATCCGCCTGCTGAATCCCAAATTCAGCCCTCTGCATGTGTCTGTGTGTGTGTGTAAGGTTGAACCGCTTGTATGTATAAGAGGGGAAAGGTTGACGCTGCAATGGTGGCGCTACAGGTAAGTTCCTGGAGGTTCCAAATGTTGTGTGTCGGCGAGTAAGGGGTCAGAAAATACACTTATTCTACAGCGGAGAGTTTGGCCCGATGGCGAATCCCACAGGAAAAGGTCACCCCAATCCAAATGTCTTCCTTGGGGAAGCAGAAACGTGCACATGCCAGTTTGTCAGACAAACAATCACATGTTAACCTTCCCACCAAGGCAGAGGACATTATTATCCACACAACTGTGAGGTAACGGCCTTTTCCCTTTTAAATGCTGCTGGAAATGTCAGCGCAAGTCTCCACGCTCCGCTGGACATGAGCCAGACAAAGACCGCAACATGTTCCCCGGGGCAAAAAGAACCCCTGAACTTTGACGGAGTTTGAGGTCAACATGAGAGAAACGTCTTCCGACATCGGCGGCGTGTTAATGCAACACAGGTCCCGGCTGTGGGAGCTGCAGCGAAACGCCCCCTTTTTTCTCCTGACTGTGGCTGAAACAAATTGTACTCTTTGACATTCAAATATTATATTCTACAAGATGGACAGTGCTGCCGCAGGCAGAGGGCCATGTGAGAGCAGCCGGTCTGCTATCAAGCAGCTACTGTGGACCAATCTTCCCTTGCAGTGTATGAAGTGCAGCGCGGCAGTCCAAGGCTGAAACAGATAGCACAACGCTACTGCAGAGATAAATAATAATATATATGTTTTTAATCGTCTCCTTTCTAGCCTTCAACACTACAAAGGCCTCTCAGTGGATCTCGTGTGTGACGCACAGTGGTGCAAATACAGTTTGAGGGACTTGTACTTCTCTCTCTATTACATCCATGCTACTTTCCACATTTGAGAGGATTTTACATCTATTTGACGGCTATAATTACTAGTTTGCAGATTAGGATTGTACATTTTAAAAAATAGTAATAAGCTCATAAAATACATAGGATTGAACCAGTGATTGTGTAATGAGTTAAATTACAAGTACGACACAGTTAAAATACTTTGATACAATTAAAAGTTCTGCATACAAAACCTAATTTCAGTTGAAGTGCAGAAGTATTATCAGCAACTGAACTGAAAATAAAACTTCTATGCGCTCGTCAAAGCCACGGGACTCCATTGCCTAAACAGTATAGATAAATTCAACTAAGGCCAGTTGGAAAATATAAAAAATATAGCGTATACTTTATCTGACATCCATAGCAGTATATTGCTTTTCTCCTGTGCTGGTTATTCTGTCTGCTTCTGCAAACTTGATACTTTTGCTTACTAGTACATCTTCCACTAGTGCTGCTGAATAATTGGTGCACTTTTGGTGGTAACAAGTTGGCAGTTGGGTGAATAGATTTTGCACGAACCCCTATTGTGCAGCACAATGGAAAAAACTATTAGCATCGCTGAGCCTCCAAAATGTTTCAAAGGACAGCATGCAATGCATTATGCAGCTCATGGTAGGTGTGGAATTCCAGTCCTGTCTCTTTGTCCAGCACTGGGGGAAAATAAGTGGTGTCAGAAGTCAAAAACTTTACTTTTTGGGGGGTTATTTAATCAGAATTTCTTGCTTTTGCTCTTTACATCACTTATCTATAGCCCTGCACCTTTATAACCTCAATTGCAAGATTAACATTTCAAAAGGGGTGAAAATTTGACTTTTAAAGTCAGTATATTCAATTAGTGGAGAGAATCTTAACCATTTTAATGATCTTGTTGTCTAACCAAGTGCACCTTTGTAAAAATGTACGTAAAAAAAGTTATTTTTTACTGGGAATTTCAAAAAGAAAGGAATAAATTCCCTGTTTTCCCTTGGCGCTGTAAACCAGCATGGGCTTGGCTGTGTTTGAATTTAAGCACATTTACTGTGAGCATAAATCCAGGTTCATAAAGGACTCTCAGAAATGCTAGTGCAGTATGTCCGATATGCGCATGTGATTGTACATACCTAACATTGATTAATGAGGCCCCAGGTAAGAGGGGAGGAAGAGGAAATACGAAGGGTAAGGAGGAGAAGAGGAACAGGAGAAGCCCTCTGTTTGCAGATTCAAGGAAAATATATTTGTGTGAGTGGCAGTAGAGAGAGGGAAGGGAACTGGAAGGACAGGGGCGAGAGAAGCCATACAGATAATAATGGAGCATAGCAACTGTGAAGAAAAGAAGTGGGTGTAGGCAGAGAGAAGGTAGACCATCATGGGAGGGTAGAAAAACCATGTTGTGGCGGAGCAATGTGAATACGTTGTACTACTTGTGTAAAACATACTAAGTTACTTATAAGTCACATACTGAAGCTTGATCAGAGTCCCTAGCAATCCTGTAGCTGTCACTGCTGTGGTGTTGCCTTTACACTGTTTTGATGAGTTAACAAAGCTGCTGTAGCCTCATGAAAAGAAAGAAAATGTAAAGCCGATTGATGAACTCCATTAATGGGCGCAGCGTTGTTTTTGGGACGTTGGCGGCGGGAGTGTGGGGGTTGATGTCTTTAATTTGAAACTGGACAAACAAGACGGCAATCGAGTGCTTTTCCATTTTGCAGTATGAGGGAAAAAGTGTTCTTAATAAAAAATATTTACATTTGTTGAGATATTAGGAAGCTGCTGTTACCGTTGCTATACCTGCCAAGCTTTCCAATCCATCACCGCAAGCATGCAGTTTCCAATGATAACGCTGATAACGCAAATGTACCACTCAAAGTGCGTGGTAATCTGTGAAACAGTGAGCTCAGCTCTATAGCTACCGACATAATTAACATGAAGTTGGCTGCAAACTCTTTTTCTGTATTAATAATGTCTTAGAGTTGGCTCTTACGATAATATGAAAGGATAAAAGGCTAACAGTTCACCAACCTATGTATAAGACATGGGAGTAAAAGTGCAGCATTGTGTTAGGCTAGTAAACCTATTATGATCCACTATCATCAGGCGGCAACCTCTAGGTCTGAAAAGTGAAGCAGACGCTTAAGTGCCTTAAACTTGCATTCTCTCTACTGACCATCAGGGGGCGACTCCTTCTGGTTGCAAAACGAAGTCTGGTTGTATAGAAGTCTATGAGAGAATTACCCTACTTCTCACTTGATGTATTACCTCAGTAAACATTGTAAACTTGAGTTTATGGCCTCAATCTCTAGTTTCAAGTCCTCTTCAAAACAGCATGATGTTCATTTAGTAAATGATGGTCCATTTAGAGTCAAATAGACAATAAGCAGAGTATGCTTTAGGGTGGGGCTTGACAGGTGATTGACAGGCCGCGACCACAACGTTGTCGGGTCTGGGAGTTGTCCATGTTTTTGTCTTTCAACTTCAACTCTTTCAAAGTGTGTTTTCAGTTCATGAAAGTTAATTGGAACCTTTTTGGTCGCCTAAAAATGTCTCATTCAGCATTCGGTTGTACTTGCATCCACCCTCTAGTGTCACATCTGGATACAAAGAGCCATGATGGCCGAACCAAGATGGCAAAGGCCAAAATTCCGAACTGCAGGCTTCAAAACAGCAGTACATTCACTTCACATTGTTTATGACTACTAATGAAAATATATATTTTTAAATAAAAAAAAAAATGTCTATGGATGCACCCAGTATGGAAAAGTGGGAAGTTCTCTGTGAAAGGGTTAGGGTTTTATGACGAAAACAGACCGGACAATGCAGTGGTAGTGACCTGTCAATCACCAAGTAGCCCCACCCTAAAGCATACCCTGATGGAATCGTAATTTAAGAAAAGAACATCATGCTGTATTGAAAAAAGACATAAAACTAGCTGTTGGGACCATAAATTCACGTTTACAATGTTTACTGAGGGAATAAATCAAGTGAAAAGTTGAGTCATTTTCTCATAGACTTCTATACAATCGGAATTATTTTTGCAACCAGAGGAGTCGCCCCCTGCTGGTTATCACAAAGATAGAAAGGCACTTCCTCATTGGCTTCACTTTTCAGATCCCGAGGTTGCCGACCGAGTTAGCATTAAAAGTAATGTGCATCAACAATATATCAATATATATATATATTCAAATATATCACTCTATATATTAAATTTGGCTGGTCATGTGAGGCATTCACAGTTGTTTGCCTTTTCAGGCACTTCTGCGTTATTAAGCAGCAAGCTGTATATACTGGAACTAAGAAAAAGTCTGAGGCTCCCAGTGGTAATTACGACTTGGATGTTGACGTAAACACTATTTACAAGTCAGAAAGCGGTATTTGCGGTAATTACTATATGGCATGAACACTCACTGCATAGAGAACAGAGGCCAGAGGAGGGGAATTCAGGACTAATGGATTTATGGAGATGAGCAGAGGTGCGAGGCGCACACAGAGCTGCAGTAGAAGGAGTCGCAGAGGAGGTGAGCGTGGACGGGAGATTAGAGGGTAAGTGGGAGCCTGGTAGTGTCAGAGGGGGAGCTTGCAGTTACAGCAGCCCATAATTGTTCGTCATGCCTGGGTCCCCAGCGAGCCACTGCCTGGTCGGCTCCCAGGAGGCTCTGAGATGTGTGTGTGCGTGTGTACCAGAGTGAGATATACAATTTGAAACCCGGGAATAGGTCAGAGAGTGAAAGAATGAACTTTCAACCCAAGGAATGGGGGTCACTCTGCATTTGTGCTTTTTGTGTCTTATTGTCTTATTTGTGTGTTTTATTTTTCTCTGAAATGCATATCATGTCTCCTGTTTGTTTGTGTTTCTTTATCCCCTGAATAGAAGTGTGCAACTGCATCCTGTACGCATCGACCGAGTCTGAGAGTTCAGACACGTGTCCGCATGAATGCGTGTCCTCATTTCCAGCCGATTCGAGTTCAAAGGCCACGCTTTGGGGGACCACAACGGCGTTTAAAACTCAACACTGCTCCTTGAAAATGTTTAATTCAACCAGCCACACTCACTCCGTTGAGACTAGCTGCGGAAGGAGTGACGGGAGGAAGGAAAAATGAGTGAGGACAAATATCTGGAAATATATTAAAAAATGCTATCAGTTGTTTTTCAGTTCTTTCAACAAAAAAAAAATCCCTCTCTCTTCTTCTAAAGACAAATACTCAGTTTTAGTTTTGTTTACCCAGAAAATAAAGGTCATCTGTTATGGCTGCTGACACTCATGGAGCACACAACTCCATCGAGGCAATCGCCTGCGCTTAATAACGTTCCATGTTTGTGAGATTCTATTCACTTTACACCAGTTTACAGCAATTTACAATCAATTACCGACAAGCTAGCTGCAAGCTAGTTGTCTGAAAATGTCGCAAGGCAAGCAGCTAGATAGTTAATGTGGGTAAACCCTTTTTTCAACAGCATTTAAGGATGCTAAATGTAACAATGGTTCTTCTTCCTCAACAAAACTATCTTTGGCCAAAGACAATTAACACAGTCACCAGGGAGCAGACCGCACATAAAGCAGACCACAGCCAAAAGTTCATTTTTTTTACAGTTTGGTGACAGTAGTCATTTTAATCCTGCAACTCAAGCGTTCGCATCTTACGGCTTGTTAAATTTTCTCTTTGCCCCTCCTTGTTTGACTTATTCCTTATCAAGCTGTCATTTTGCACAGCTGTGTCCAAAAAAAAAAAGAAGTGTTTTGTGCGTGTAGCTCTGTTAAAAGTATGGATGTAGAAGGTTTAAAAATGTATGGTATTACCTATTCTAAATTCTATATTTGGGTTGTGTATTTTAACCGGACTCCACTACATAGATTGGAAGGGTTACCTTGAAGAAATATCAGACATAAGCAGTGAAATGCATTATTATTGCTTATATTTTAGAAATACAAGTGTTACCACTACAACTCCCAGCTGCTCTCATTGTCGCATTTCGGCCTTATTCCTCTTTCTGATAGCCCCACTCTCGCTCTCTTTGAAGGACACTGGTCAAATTCATTCTATAAAGGAGAGTCCATGACAGGTTGCTTTGATATGATCCTCAGAGATTCCGTCTCTGCACATATAAGGGAGATGGCGGGTTCGCGAATATGCCTGTGTTTGCATCATGGGAGTCCCCGCTGACTCCCCGTGTTGCAGTCTGCCTGTGGTGATAAGCAGATGATGAAAGCTTGTGTGTGTATTTGTTACCTGCTGTGTGTTGTTGGAAGAGGGGAGCGGGTTGGAGACCATTGGTCCAAAGATGTCCAGTTCCTCGCCGATTGGTGCAGCACCATCCGAGCCACTCCCACCCCCCTCTGGAGTATCTGAGAGAGAGAGAGAGAGAGAGAGAGCGAGAGCGAGAGCGAGAGCGAGAGAGAGAGAGAGAGCGAGAGAGAGAGAGAGAGAGAGAGAGAGAGAGAGAGAGAATCAGATTCTAAGACGATAAACTCATACTAAAAGCCTGGCTTTTTAGGACATTTGAATACAATTTTCATACAACTCATGGCACATTTTTCTCTGCACTGAAAAAACTAATAAATTCACACAACATTTAACCTGCTGTTTTAAAGTATGAGAATTACAAATGGAGTTTAATAAAGTCAGAAACGGAGTGAAAAGGGAAGTCACTGGCACACATAGAAATAATTTAATCTGACCTTTATGTGCATATGCAAGGGTATTTATACAACTCAAGCATTTTCAAAACGCCCCGCACAGCTCAATTTAAAATTACCACACTAGATAATTGGAACATCCTCAAGAAAAATTCTTATGACTGCACTCCTTCAGTACTTCGCCTCACCCTGAAAAGGATTTCATTCACGCTTCTCCATTTGCCCTTGGAAAAGTAACTGTGTGTAGCAGCAAAAATATTTGACATTGTGTCCACCAACTGGTTTAGCTTTGGGTGTCTTTATTTAATTTCAATTGGATTAACAGGAGTCTAATATTGTACAACTCTATAAAAAGGCACATCATGTCTGACAGCTCCAAAAGCTCCAAAAATATGAACTCTGAAAATGAATACACCTTTTTAACTGCAGACATTTTGAGATGTCGCAGAAAGGGTAACAATAATTACTGATGGCTGCATTCCATTTCGGTGAGCCAGTTCCAGGGCAGTGGTATTGTGTTCGTTTGACTCTCTGGCATGGCTTACTGGTGCATCCATATGGAAATGAGCCATCGGTATTGTTATTAGTTGCGTCTTTGTGTTTCTGGCTCAGACAATTCAAAATGTCTGCTGTGAAAGGGTCCATTGTCCGTGCTGGCTCACTGACATTGCCGTCTAGGACTCAGACTTGGAACAGAGCCATCATCAATGAGAGTACCAATAACTGTTCTTTATGACAAACTGTATGCAATGGGAAAAAAAGAAGGTGTTAAAAGTAAAAAAAAAAAGAAAGGACACTGGACTGGTCAAATGGATGGCGAGTGACCTGTGGTTTAGTGCAGGTTAAACTAACTTAAAAGGATAGTTCACCCCAAAATCAAAGATAAATATTTTCCTCTTACCTGTAGTGCTATTTATCAATCTAGATTGTTTTGGTGCGAGTTGCCTAGTTTTGGAGATATTGGCAGTAGAGATGTCCGCCTTCTTGGAATAGCGCCAAAAAGATACATTTAAAAAAACTCAAATGTCCAAGCGATGTCTCTTTCCAGAAATGATGACTCGGTTACTCAAGATAATCCACCGATCTTGTTGTGAGCAGTTTCATGTGGGAACATTTTGTCCTTTTACTGAACTACACCTGCCAACCGCGTCACCGCATAGAAGGAAGCAGTGCGAAGTGAGCTGGCAGTGACGAATATAGATGCATCCTTCTACTTCATCTCTACGGCCGACATGCCCAACATTCGGCAACTCGCACCAACAAAAAATCTAGCTCGATAAATAGCACTCCAGGGAAGAGGAAGGATATGTAGTTATGATTTTGGGGGGTGGACTGTCCCTTTAAGCTCTGATACACTACCTCTTGACTTACAGAATAGTTCACCATATTGTAATTTTACAATTTTACAACTTAAATTTATATTATAGTCTGTCCGTGTAGTTGGATGTTTACTAATGATGACGACCACCACCTGTGTGCCATTATTTACTCTCTTTTGCATTTACCACTACAGCGCCGACTTCAACGACAACTTCTATAGTTCACAAAAAAGTCAAACCTTTTGAGAAATACTTGTATTTTGCTTTCCCAGGGTGAGATGAGGAGATACATCGATATTAATCTCCCAATCTGTGTGCTGTGCACAGAACCGGACTCAGGATGTGGTTAGCCTAGCTTAGCATGAAGACCGGAAAGCAGGGTGAAGCAGCTAACACGGATCTGTCCGTTACTTATTCGGCAAATTAAGAGCCTCATTCAACGGTTTCTGTCCCAAGAAGTCGAAGGAAATGTTTAGCAGCCAGTCAAATTTAAGACGTGTAGTTTCTAACCGGCGTGTGTCGTCTCTTGTTCAGCTAAAAAATAATGAACAAAATTGTAAATATGGCTGATCTTTAAGCAGTTCAAACTACACTATGGGAAGAAAAAAAAACAGCACACACTGTACAGTCATCTGAGAGACGGTGATGGAGAGGCAGACAGAGGGGAGGAGAGGGAGTGTGTGTGTGTGTGTGTGTGCGTGTGTGTGTGTCTAAGAGCCAGCGAGCAGCAGAGGTCATTTATATAACCACAGTGATGAAACATCCATAATTTAGCCCTTTTAAAGTGTGAACAAGACTGAGCTCCTTTAGCCAGACAGCAGGGTTACAGGGAAAGCCACTCACTGGGAGAAGGCTAGCAAAGACCACTCAGCATCCTTCTGAACCACTTACCAAAACTCATTTTCAAAGAACTACTTTGATGGCGGCATCTTCCGCCCTAATAATTAAACTTTGTTTTTTTTTTCCCTCCATCCATCTCGCGATGCCTTCAAGCCCATCCGAGGCAAATTTGTGATTTGTTGAAATTGGGCTATAAGAATAAATTGTACTTAATTTAACTTGGCTATATGAGCTCGGCTTTTATTTTGACAGTTAAGTCACCGTGTTAATTGCTGCTTCAAGAGCAAAGCCTATTAGGATTATTACTTTAGGGGCCGATAAGAATGACGGGTGCCAATCTTTCGTCACATTGACACATTTTCAAATAGACAAAGAAAAAAAATAGGATTTCATGTGCATCAATTACCCTCTTACCACTCTACTACTACTACTACCCCCCACCCCCCACCCCCACCCACTTCTCTTACCAAAAGCTCATTCACTCATTGCCATGGAAATGAGCCGCAGGGAGAAAAAAGGGCCCATCATCATCATCATGACTGCCATGTCGGGCAATGAGCCCACTGTCCTTTTATTACGGGATGGAGCCGCTTCTTGAGAGCGCTCTTAGCTTCACCATGGAAACAGACCCGCGGTTCAGGGTGTGTGTGTGTGTGTGTGTGTGTGTGTGTGTGTGTGTGTGTGTGTGTGTGTGTGTGTGTGTGTGTGTGTGGGGGGGGGTGGTTATAAGCACCCCGAACCCCTTTGCCACGAATACATTCGCACAGACACACACATATATATACAGAGCTTCCCAGTATCTTCAATGAATACACTGACCTCATTCAGCAGTGGGAGGCTGTCACATTAAGGACTTGGCCGCCGCAAAAAGGGATGAAATATCAGATTGATTAAGCCCTGCATTGATTCTAACGCAATATCCTGATTAGAGTTCACACAAAGATGTGTGAAAAATGTTGTTTATCCGTCCACCCTGCTGATTAAGAAAATGAAGTGGGTCTTTGAAGTGTTGATACCACTCCACCCCCCCACACAAGTCACAACTAGGGCATGTGAGGGATTCTGGGAGTCCAGGGGAAAAAAAGGAACGTGAGCCCAGTTGGTGACCGTTATAGAGAGGGAAGTGTGGAAAATGGACACAAAATGTTTCTGGTGAAATATGTGTGTACAGGTGATACGTGTGAACAGATACTGTGGTAGTTTATACTGTCATGATGGTGTTTTGATGCACATCTTTTTTTAAAGAGGTGCTGCAGAAAAACCGCCCGCATATCCACATTTTGGAGAGTTGAACGATTATGTAACCAGTGAGAATCCCATGCAAAAAACATCAACCGACAGACAGAAATGGCGGACAATTGTTTTTTTGGTCGGATAATGACACTGCGCAAAGTGAGCAGCTGCCCTGAGGGCCCCCGACTGCCAATGGCCCCAGTTTCACTGCACATCATCAATTGATTTTAGCAATTTGATGAATTTCTCATTTAAATTTGCAGCACTAATCAACTGTGGCAGGTTCTGCATTATTACCTAATCGTGTGGACCTGTCTTGTGCAGGGGTAGCGTATCAATTTCTAACAGTCTTCTACTAAAGTTATTATATTAATTAATGTTGCGCTAAAATGGCGCATATTGCTAAACTTGGCAATGTTGTTGTTGTTGTTGTTGTTGTAATGAATGAAATATAGTGGTGTTTCTTTAAAATACCACAAGACATTTTTCTCTTTGGTCCCCCTGACAGGTTTATGCAGTCCACACGAGGCTGCCCAAGTACACCATTTATATTTCAGAAGGATTTTCAGGTCAGTTTTTTTTATAAAGTTCGTTGACTGAACCTCGTAAACTATAGAGTTTGAGAGTTAATCCCTTCTTCTTTGTCTTGTTGATGGGTAAACACACCCAACATCTGGTAGGGAGCGGTGATGACAGCCTCGTCAAATACAAGCGGCTGGTCGGGCGGTGGATCGGTCAAACAAACAAACAAACCCAGGACTTTCGTCCAGGAGACCGCTGTCGTGTCCCGTGTCGGTCAAGTTAGCGTCATTAACGCACGTTTCCTGAACTTAATTAGGTGATTTTGTTTCCCATACCTAACTTCCTGTGAAGACAGAAAGACACTATGCATGGAACGAGTGGAAACTGATACGCCGTCGTCCAAATATGACCCTAGAGGAGTACCGAGAGCTTAGTTTGAAAGGTAGTTTGTTGGTATTTGACTTGTTAAAGACCGCGTTGTGTTTAACTGTTCGGTCACCTCCTGCTCTCTGTGATCAACGGAACCGTGTTCTAACGGAGCCAAACTCAATATTTCATTTTTCTTACTTGCATATTTTCTATTTCGGTTTGCAGGCAACTGAATTAATCTAAAACTGTGATTTGATTGCAGTTCATGAAGACATTTTAACAGAAAACTGCATATGAATGCAAATCTGTTAACATGACCAGCTCACGCAAGAGTCTTGCCCCGGATATCCATTATTTGGATATTAGATGGCTTCCCCTGTTCCCCAGAAAAATTGGGCGTTACCCACAGTGGCTAAATCGTCATCATGGGTTCCGACCAATTAGGCTAAGAGTAACTCTTTCAATGATGCACTGAAAAAATGTGTCAAAAACTAAACATAAATGCAGCTTAGTTTTGACCACAAGTGGCGCTATGGAGCAATATTGGCCCCATTTTTGTTTGTAATGTGAACGACTACAAGGACATGATACACGTTCCTGTCGCCAGTTTTCCCACCAATCCCCTGACCAACAGTTGGTGCCAGCAATGTGCCAAGAAACATAGCAACGCACTGCTGGCGAGAACACATGGACGTAAACAATGCATGAGGAAAATATTTTAAATAATCGGCTTTGCAAATGTAGCACACTTGGCGTCTTAGCGCGTTCAAGTGCGTCGCATACATTGTCGATGAGCTTCATTGTTTTGGCGGACCCAGCTCTTCACATCTTCACCCATTTTTCCTTTTTTTTTTGTTGTTTGGCACCAATATCAATATGTTTGATCATGCATTTCGAAAAGGTTCGGAATGAGATAAGATAAGTAAATAGAAACAAAAAATGAGCAACAATACAATTTGTCTTTCACCCAAATCAACAATATCAAGAGGAAGAGTCACCTAAATATTTCTACCAGAAGTAAAGCTGGGACCAAAACAAGGACAGCTGCTGCTAGAATAGAGACAACACGGAGGAAGAATCCTGTTTACTCTCTCCATCTGGACTGAAGTGTCAACTCAACGTGTCAGGGACATTACAGCAGGGAACAGCTGAGGTGGAATTGAAAGGGACGTAGAGACAGAAGCAAAGAGACAGGGGTGCTCCATCAATAGAAGTTTTTATAAATCGATTCAGTGGCTCCTGAGGAGATCTATTTTTGGCGGGATGGAGCACCTCTGGGACAGCATTCATCAAAATGGGACAGCAAAGCTGAAATAAATACAAACATTTTGTTTTAAGTGTGAAAAAGAAGCCTTTTAAATGATGATGGATAATAATAAAAAATAAAAATATGTCTGGCAAAGGATGGAGAGAGAATTTGTGTAAAAATGCTTATCTGACTGTTATTGTTCATGCTTTCATTCCAGCACAGCCTGCACAGAGGAGCTGACAAACACAGGGTAAAATAACCAGAGACACGGTTGGATGGATGGAGGTGTGTGTGTGTGTGTGTGTGTGTGTGTGTGTGTGTGTGTGTGTGTGTGTGTGTGTGTATGTGTGTGTGTGTGAGTGAGTGAGTGAGTGAGTGAGTGAGTGCTGAAAGCGTACTGCCACGAATTTGACTTATCGATTATGTGTGAAACCTCATCCACTTGACGTGGCTGCGAGGTGTGTAGCATTGCTTATTCATAGTAGGGCGTCCACTCTCACTCTTCCATGCTGCGGCCGGGAATATTTGATCAGTGCCGTATCCACCGGCTATTTCTTCTGTCAGCGCAGCTTACCCCCTCGGCCGGGTCTAATACAATACAGCCTCATATTCGGAAAACAAGGTGATTGGATATTACACATATATATACATTCATGGATCGGCTGCGTTTTTGCTGTTCTGGCCTAAAAACAAGCACGGAGGACAACGTCCAAGACACATGCCGTACACTCAAAATGTCACAGGTTTGAGTCCAGCTTGTGACCTTCGTTGAATGTCAGTAGCCTCGGTGCATTCTGCTAGTCTGCTGTTGTGTTCTTGAATTGGACACAAATGCCATTAAAATGCATGCAGGAGATTAACGATCAGTTCTCCATCTGAACTCCCCCCCAAGAAACATGGTGGTTATATCACACTCGATACCATGTGGCCTATCATTTTAATGAAGAAGGTGATTTTTTGATAGCTGTCAGGGCAAAGATATTCTCTTGATCTTTATGAATAAAGATTGAACAGTCTAATAATGGCATAGCCATCAGTGCTGGAAAAGAAATGTTTAAATTGAATCGTGGATTTGGAGAATCGAGATGGCAAGTGCACACTGACATGTTTTAACATGTCATTCTTATTTTGTTCCGATCAGAATAAGAAATAAACCAGCTAAAGAGTGATTTCCCACAATAATCCTGTAAAAATTCACAACTTTAATGGAATGTAAACTGATCCATAACTTAATTACCACGCTTCAGGCAACAAGTCTATTATCTACTCAGGGTGTAAAATATAATGTGTCATTGCCAAATTTCCCCCCCCAAAACACAATCCTTTACTTCCCCTTTTTACATGACTGAACCGTTGTGTGGATGTAGCTGTAGTCTGCTCACAGTTGTGTCAGACATGGCGGCCTGAAGCCACCGATGATGTATTAACTGCCAGGTGGTGTAATAAGTCCTCAAAGTGGGACAAAAGGTCTCTTTACATGACTCAAATACAGCCTGACAGCGTTAAACCTTTCCCTTACAACATGCCACAATATTCAACCTGCATTTATTACAATATCAATCGAGAAATGTTATTACATCACACAGCGCAATTGGTTTAATTCAAACATCTGACACTTTGGGCGGTCGTGTGAGTGTACAGTTTGACCCGTTATTACATTGGCAGGAGGTCGGTCATGTCTTACCCAGGCCCAGCAGGTCCACGGCCGGCTCGGCGCTTTCCTTGGGACCGGCTTTACACTCTGACTGCTGGGAAAGAGAAAGAGAAAGGTAAAAGGAAATTATTTAATATGATGCACAATTTGCCACATTTTCTGTGTGCTCTCAGTTTTGCATTATTATAGATACTGCAAATAATTTGCAAGGACTTCACCTGTCTATTTAAGTTTCAATACAGAAAACCAATGCTGACCCCAATTAAAGTACAATATAAAAGTACATTAGACAGTCAATGTCATCCACGGGCCATATGCCTTACTATATATACAGTACAAATCCATTTACCTTGCAGGTTTCATTCGGAATGATTCGATATTTTCGCACCCAATGACAAAAAAGAAAAATCTGTCAATGTCAATATTGATAATCTTTTAAGTCATATATGGACTAAAATACAAATATTTGCTGGTGACACCTTTCAGCTATTGGTCAGTGTTAAACTGCCATGTCAATATTATTTCTGATAGGGAATCATGTTAATGAAGTTTTTAAATTGAAAGTAAATACAGGGAGCAGAACGGGGGTGGGGAATAGATAGTGGGGGAGGAATAGGAGGGACTGAAAAACAAAAAGGGAAGACAGGTAGAGGGGAAGGAGAAAGAGGGAAAGATTAAAAGTCAAAGAGCAGGAGAATGAGACAGGAGGATAAAGAGGGGAGGGTGAGGTGAGATAGAGATATAGTGAGATTGGAGAGAATAATGTGGTGAGAGAGAGAGAGAGAGAGGGAGGTAGGGGGGGAGTATTAAAAGGTTAACACGTGGGCCATGAGAGATCTACAACGCTGGTAACAAACCCAATTTCCCCCCAACAAAAGATCGATGGACCACATTAAATTCAATGTCGTTCCAATCCAAGGCAATGAAAACAATTACCGTGTCCACGCCTAATCAAGAATGCATTGGCTGCGAATTGATGTGTGTTGGGACTGCAGCAAAGCTCGTACATAGGCCGCATGCAGAGCAGCAGGATGGTTGTTTGTGTACAGCAGTGAAGAGGTTGGTTGGTGCTGAGCATTAATGGAACTGGTTAGGTTAGCAAAAGATGGATTTCATGAGATATTGTGGATTTTAGTCCAATCCAACTACAAAAAGATTCCTTTTCCGACCAAGCTACATAGTCAATATTTTCTTTGCACATCTAATCAATATCACTGTCCAACAATGTTATTTCAGTCAGAGACACTTATGTCAAGGGATTGACCATTAGAGCAAATGATTTTAGTATGATATGGCGATGATATTATTTGTGGAAACTCTAAAAGAATTTGATCTAATCCCCTTCAAATGCATATGCATATTGGATCTCAGAACAATACTAAAAGCCCAGCGCATGAGGAGGTCGGGTTAGGGGAGGCAGTTGCGGCTTTGAAGTGGAAGTGACATAATGTAAATAGTATACAAACGGAATTTAATTGAATAGATCGGCCCCATTACCACCGATACCCGATCGAGCAAAATCAGTATCCCCTGTTAGCTGAATAAAAGATCTAATTAAAGAATATATATATATATATAAATAAATAAAAAGTGCTATTTTTTCCCCTTAAATAAATAAATCTGTGAAGTCCACTAGGTTGATCTCTTGGAATCATTTAAAGTAAGGTGAAGCCACAGATTGATGTGGCACTAAAAACCAAGACCCCGACCCACAATGGCGAAATTTATGTAATTTATAGAGGAATCACATGACATGATTAAAATAACGGTGTTAAATAAAAAAAAAATGTAATAGTGACATCTTGCCGATAGCCGATCAGCAACAGTACGAATACTGTAAATGAGATTGGTGCATCCTCAACCCAAAACCTAACCCTAAGTTTTAAGGGAAACGGAATTATAATGAAAAAATGGTGTTCTAAAAATCTTACAGCACAATGCAAGCACATATTCCCCAACAAAGACATCATCATCATCAGCCAAACCGCAATACAAAATTTTCCTCAGAAAAGCCAACACCTCCATTACGAGCATTGGCAGGGTGAGAGCAACAAGAATTGGAATTTCTATTTTTGGCACGCCTGTCCATTTGATTACCAACATTTCAGACCGTGCGCAGCGTCACAAAATTGAGATTTCATAGCCTTCCAGTGCTACATCCCACACAGCTGCTGTGAGACACGAGAAGAAAGAAAGAATGAAATCCAAAATGTCAGTCTGCATGAAAAGCTTAAATTCCCCGCCGTATGAGGGGATTTGGATAGACATGCTGCCAATATTGTTCTCGAAAGACTCGCAGACAACTTGGGCTTTCCATTAGTTATCCGGGATGACACCGGGAGATGCAGTTGACAGACGGCTAGCGACAGACTGTGATTGAGTGTCAGGGGCAGTTGTTTTTGAAGACAGATAAAGAAAGTGGAATTGGAAGGGAGGCCAGCAATCGATAACACCCCCGCCCATCCCTCCCCAACAGGTGAGTATACTCAGGCAATGCGGGTGATGCCAGATTGAATGGAAGCCACTGAGCAAACCAAACCCTCCGATGACTGCTGTCACATCAGATCGCTGTCAAAAGCTCACACTAGACAAAGACATCAGCTGACGGCTGTCACACTGGATGTCTGAGTGGGGGGCAAAGTCTGCTGTGAGTTCGTCCCTGATGTACTCAACAGGTTTAAAAAAAAAAAAAAAAAAAAAAGAGGTACTATTGGGTCCCTTCTATTATCTCTTATCATACAAAGTCGACAGCAAATACAATGGAATGCTGCATAAATGAGTCCTAAAACGCGGGAATGAGTCGGCATTTATGCAATTCTGGTTCCCTCGTCTCGAGGTCGATGTTTTTTTTTTGAGTGGGGTCGTCAGTTCGATGGTGGAAATATGGTCCGTGGTTAACACAAGCTTAAGAGATATTAACATTTTGTTAAAATACGTCAGTAAATACCCCTGTTTACCCCCTGTATACGTTTTTAGGTGTCTTAGAAGGTAGCTAACATTTGTCATCACTAGAACTTTAGTCAGCCTTTAGCTCCGTGGTGGTGACGTTGAAACCATGTGATCCTGGTGTAGTTTGTTTGTATCCTAACGGCAGCTTTTTACTTCTGACGATTGCAGTCACGCTTCAAAAATCATAAAAGTGGTTTTCATTTGTGAAGATTATCTTTCCGAACAAAAGTTTAAGTATCATAAACGTTTGTTTGCCAGAGAGCTTTTTTTTTTTTTTACAATTATCCCAAATCCAATTGAAAAACCCCATTGGCTTTTTGTCGAGGGAACCAGGGCGATGCCAACTTCCTGGTTGGCCTAGAAACGTTTTTTTTTGTTGTTTATGCCAATGAAAGTCAACAATTTATGCCAATGTTTCAAATATTTAAAAAAGCTGGAAAGCTTTTAATGTGAAACATTTCTGCAGAACGTTTGGAGCACTATTATTTTTTTTACTCTTTGTCGTTTTTATCATTTGGTGTTCAGATAGAGTCACAGATATACTGAGTGTGCTGTAGGCGATAGAGTGGGGTGTCCATTAGTTGCAAGATTGGCATTTCCATCCATAGATCCTGCTGTCCACGTGTTGAAGTGTACTTGAGCGTGACACTGAACCCCACAGTGTGAATGGGTGAATAACAATAAAAAGGTAGAAAATAAATAAATAAATAAAGGCTATTAACATACAACTTCCTGCAAAGAGGTTTCACATTAAAAGCCTCCGCAAACCAGTCAAGTGGCAGTTAAGATCCATGTCTGGGGAGTTTTTCCTGAGCCGATGTGAGGTCCCAGGACAGAGCATGTCGTATGTGTACAGATTGTAAAGCCAAATTAGTAATTTGTGATTTTGGGCTCTACAAAATAAATTGAATTGAATTGAATGTCTGTCCATATTGTCATCACTTCATAATTTCATTCTTGAAGACAAGTGTGTGAAATTGTCATGTCATGTTAGCATATAAATTCTCGAGTTTGGCCAAAAATGGGTTTTGTGAGGTCACAGTGACCTTGGCCTTTGATCACCAAATTCAAAGCAGTTCATCCCTGAGTCCAGGTGGACATTTGTGCCAAATTCGAAGGAATTCCCTCAAGGCGAGATATCGCGTTCACAATTATGGACCGGAAAGACAATGTGCTGAATTTACAATGTGTGCCATTATTTGAATGCCTTCTTTTATTGAGTCCCATCTATCTAATAATTTTTTTTACCATACAAGGTTATGAGGATAGTTGACTCACGATTTCCAACATCTCTAGATAAAGTCATTTTGAGATGTTTTCTGTTAAAAAATTGATGTCACGACCAGCATGGAAACAAACGCCGAGAGACCCATGAGGCAAAGAATTAAATCAAGATTGGGAGCTAGCTGCCAGAAATGGTAATACTATATATAAATATTCATTAGGTACATGAAACTGGACCTAAGATCCCTCGGGTACCTGTGGCATCCTAATTACATCAAAGCATGAGATAATGCTATTATAAAAAGTGCTTGATGGGACGATAAGCCACACTTTGAAAGCAGGCAGCAGCTTGTGGTTCTGGCATGTCTGCTTCTGCATGCTTATATTAAGTGGAACCTACCGTGTGCCATCTAAAAAAAAAAAGAAAAAAAAGAAGCATACCAAACATGAACACCGAGGCATGGCATTTAGTTGTTGTAGATATCCACCACATTCAGCATCTGCACAACAAAAGGTCAAGCAATGTGGAAGGAAGAGAAAGGGAAGCTGCTGTTGAGGCAGCGGGATGACATTAAAATAATGAGCAAATAATGTGGTTTTCATGGTGAAATTTAAAAGGACAGAAGACGGGAATTACCCCGAGCTCAGTCTGAAACTGAGGGCGATAAGATAAGATAAAACTTTATTTATCCCAAGGAACTTCTTGTGCCAGAGTTGGATTAAAGATTAAAAGAGAAGAACACCACAAAGAAATTAATTATAATAAACAAATTAACATATTTGAAAAATAGAGTAATAATTAATAATAACTATAAATTACCACAACAAAAGACTAAAAACCAGAGTAATAATGGTAATATATTTCATGACTATGGCATAAAACAGGAACTTCAATACATTACCCCTGGCTTTTATTGACTTCCAATTGCTTGAAGAGGGAAAAAATAGGTAGGTAATCTATATCCCCTGAGCCCGTACGTACAAGGGTGCACACTCAGGTCAGCGGAGCTCTCACACGCTCTTCATTTAAGCACAATTATGTTAAGAAAAGTGAATCTACTACTTTAATGTACTGTACTTGTGAACTGTTGCTGTACTGATTGTTGATTTTAGAAAAAGTGGAGGCGAAGACACACCCCTGTCTACATCAATGGAGCTGAGGTGGAGCAAGTGAACAGCTTTAAGTTCCTGAGAATCCGCATCACAACCAACCTGACATGTTAATCACACGTCTCCATCCAGGTGAAGAAAGCTCATGAACGGTTGTATTTCTTCAGGAAACTTAAGAAGGCAAAATTCCCGTGCCAAAAGTTCTTGTCAACTTTTACAGAGGAGCAATAGAAAGCATCCTGACTAGAAACATTACAAACTGGAATGGGATGTGCACAGCCCAGGACAGGAGGGCTCTATGGGTGATTAAAACCGCCCAGTGCATCATTGGTACCCATCTACTGAGCATCAGTAATATTGGTGACATGAGGTGCCTGCAGAGAGCTCAAAGGATATTAAAAGACAAAACCTCACCCCAGACACAACCTGCTCACCCTGCTGCCGTCTGGAAAGAGATATAGAAGTATCAGCTGCTGTACCACCAGATTTTAAAACAGCATATTTCCTCAAGCTGAGTGACTCCTTAATTCATCCTCCACCCTCCACATATGATATAGTTTGTTTTTTTTATGTGTGTTTTCTTGTGTAGCAAAATTGGACTGCAATCTGCGTTTCGTTGTGCAACCCTTTTGTACAATGACAATAAAAATAACCTTGTAACCTTGTACTTTTAAATCATACAAAAAAATACTCCCCCCCCCTACAATAACAGGCATCCCGCGGGTTCATCGCAGGTGGGAGTTGGGTCTGTTAAAGTATCGGCCTTAATCTGTGTCAAACTGTAAAATGTCAATTTTAGATATGTCGGTTTGTGTGATGGATGCCAAGAGAACCATATGGCTACAGTATGAATAAAAACAAATACATGCAAGCGGAGACATCCTTGACTTCTGCCATCCATCCATCCCTCCATCCATCCATGGCTCTCGCTAGGCCGGTGTACACCAGCCAACAACTGCTACGGTCTAAAAATATTTGTATCGCCTTTCAAACCAACATCAGTCACTGGAACTCAGGGGAGCGCTGCATCACGACTACCATCGCACAAATGACGAAACCTGGAAACACGCACGCACGCACGCACGCACACGCACGCACGCACACGCACACACACACACACACACACACACACACCTTACAGAGAGGCTTGGCAACCCACTGAGACTGTACTCAGCCTCACAGAATCCCCCCCGTCCTCCCTTGCACGTACGTACGAGAGGCTGAGAGATGAAACAAACGTCTTATCCTCTGAGGGGAGGGCAGAGCGAGGTGATGGAACAAACAAAGAGCGAGGAACACTAATAGAGGGAGAGGGGAAAAAAACCAATAGAGTGGAAGGAGACGAGCGGGAGATGAGGGCTGCAAATTGGTTAGTGGCAGACGCAAGAGGGAGAGACACAGAGGACAGGAAATAGAGGACGAAGGAGGAAGAATATCACGAGGAGGATTGAGGGAGACATTAGAAAGACAGCTGCAGACAGTGCGGCTAAGAAGCAGGTGTGGAACCGCTGCAGAGGTAGAGCAGAAGCTGCAGTAGTGCAGCTAGCACCTCTGGA
This sequence comes from Ophiodon elongatus, assembly GCA_016806645.1. Lineage (NCBI taxonomy): Eukaryota > Metazoa > Chordata > Actinopteri > Perciformes > Hexagrammidae > Ophiodon > Ophiodon elongatus. The sequence continues at coordinate 845,915 of JACSYO010002062.1, read as the reverse complement.
AGTAGCCGCACTGTAAATCAGAAATATATATACACACAACGGAGGGATTGCCTCCACACGGCTCTCAACATGGCGGAGAGCTGACGGCTAGCAGCGGACGGCTAGCAGCGGACGGCTAGCAGCGGACGGCTAGCAGCGGACGGCTAGCAGCTGACGTAGGGCTGGGCGGTATGGCCAAAAATTCATATCACGGTATTTTGTAAGATTCTGGCGGTTTCACGGTATATCACGGTATTTCTTTTCCGAGTAAACACATTCATTCATTGACGCCGAAAAGGACCGCCGGCCAACTGAACAGCTGTTCACCGCTCGCGTGGCTGTCTTCCGTTCTGTCTCTTCCGGTTTGTTTCACCTACATTCCCCTGGGTCCTAAGTCTGTCCCCAGCATGCAGTTCGGCGGTGTAATTTTATAAATGTACAATTATTAGTGTTACAAATTGTTTATGTGTCACAAACTGTTGTGTCGTGGTGTTTTCTTGTTAAAGAGCGTTAGTTGTGGGTTATTAATTGTTGCTATAAAGTTATAACCATGACTCCATCTCAATACCCGTAAGACAAGTAGCTCCGACCGCTGCGCCCCCAGCGGTGAGCGATATATTGAGCGGTGAACAATATATTTTGCTGCCTGCCGAAGAGCGACAAAAGTTGTTATGGCTATGCACCGGTATGACGGTATATGAAAAACTCATACCGTATGGAAATTTGAAACCGGTATACCGGTTGATCCGGTATACCGCACAGCCCTAAGCTGACGGCTAGCAGCGGACGGCTAGCAGCGGACGGCTAGCAGCGGACGGCTAGCAGCTGGCGGCTAGCAGCTGACGGTGCCAACAGTGCAAACAACTGCAACAGTGCTAACGTGTGTTGGCCGACACATTCTCGCTCCCAGCTCTTCAAACACAGACGATTGGGTCACTGCCCCCAACCTGTACCATCACAACTCCCGCCCGTCATGTGTGGACTATCGCGCTCTTAACAGCTCTGACCGTCCAACAATGTTCACGCTGGGAGTTCGTTAGAAAGCACGGTTTGTCAGTAACTGACCAAAACGTTGGTATTCTGATGATTTGGGAGCGAGATGGAGTTGTGTTTTACGTGAAGGGGAACCAGAGGGTGGTGGGCGGGGCGGCCGTTATCAGAGGTGACCGCCGTATTCCACATTCCACTTTTGGCAAATGTAAGGAGGACCTGTGTAACTTCCACTTAGAAGGTCGTTTTCGGCTGACGAGGACAAGGAACAGCGAAGACGAGCCCCGCAGCGAGACGAAGAGCTGCTAAAGCACGAAAGTAGGACGAAGGTCAGGTTTCCCTTCGGTTGTCCCGTGGACTGAGAGCACCTCGTCTGATCGTATTTTTTTTCCCCAAAGCAATCTTGTTGGCTTAAAAAGGGGTCTGGATCTATTCAAAACTCATGCGTCACACAAAACACAAAACTGTGATGACTATACAGATTCTAAACTTTGGGGGAAAGAAAGCTGCAGTATTGCCCTGGTAGTCAGCAGCAGCAAATACCCTGTATTGATATTCAGGAATCGGAATTGTGTATTTTATCATATTTAAGATGTAAACTTCCCTGCTTTATGATCTACTCCGTTTTAATGTGTGCAAACCCAGGACCGTGTGCAACAACAACACTAATCTCACAAATTTTTCTGGATTAATTTAAATTGAAGGAACTTTTTTTCTCACGCAGTCTATTCGCCATCAAATCCACTCGCTCCAGATGTTTCACATTAAAAGCCTACCCGGGAAAGGAGGGATTATGTCCCTTTAAGCTGCCAAAAGACTTGTCCAGGAAGCTTTGCGCTGACAGTAGCTTAACACTGAACAAAAACAACAACAAAAAACAAGCAACAAAGAAAAAGTGATTAGAATGAACAAGTGAATGAGAGCAGCATGAAAAAATAATCTCAACTCTTGGTCCAATCCCTAGGTGGGACTTGATTTATGATGTCACATTGTTCTTATTTGCTAATCAATTTGGATCGCCGATGTAGCTACTTCCTGCACGGATGTTTCACAATAAAGGCTTTGCAGCGCCTCCAAGTTAAAGTCTCTTTCATGCTCAAAAAGAAAGAAGAAAAAAAAGTATTTCTGTTCAAAGGAGAAACCAACAGCCAACAAAGCGGTGAGTACGACCGGAGCACGGAGTGCCGAGTTTACCGCGCGTGCCATTATTCCAGGTGCTGACTTTTATTTGACTTTGGGAGGTGTGGCAGCAGCAGCAGTGGCGACAGCCCTAACGGAGTGACTAGTAACGGCGCCGGCAGCGAGCAGCAGCACTGTCGTGCGTGTAGCAGTCGTGGTTAAAGCGCTGTAAGGAAGTGGATTGTCTCCTCGTGGCTGACAGCGGCCTTATTAACGCCATGAAAGAGAATGAGACAACTGCCACCGGCTGGGCGAGCCGGCGCTGCAGAAGACAGACGGGGAGGGAAGAAGGAGAGGAGAGACGGGTGGGTCACTCTGCAGGGGGGAGAGGAGCAGGGGGGAGGCCGAGGAAGAGCTGGGGGGCAATTAGGAGGAGAGTGAAGGGGAAGATGATGGGGAGGACAGGTAAGGAAATTAAAGAAAAAGAAAAAGAAAAAGGACATGAGGAGAGGATGACAAAGGGAGCGACAAGATGGAAAGAAATGGACGGTGCAGCTTGTTGATAATGCGTTATCAATACAGACTGAGATATCATTTAGTCGACAGCACTGCAGCTCCACCCGGACACCCATTGTGTGTGTGTGTGTGTGTGTGTGTGTGTGTGTGTGTGTGTGACACCGCAGTAAGTCTGAGGCTGTTAAGTGTGCCGGGCTGCTGCAGTTCTGCACCACTCAACACAATCTGTCACTCAGCTGGTGGCACCGACACACACACACACATCTAAAAGGTTTTGTCACAGAGAGGAGATCTTAAGCTGCCACACGCAAGCATCCCTTCCACCCCGGTTACATTCAGTCGGCATATGCGCGCGCGCACACACACACACACACACACACAAAGAGGTAAAAAAAAAAAAGACACACACTCGTACATATAAAAGCACAAACAAATTTGGATAATGAATGCAAACGGGCACAAACAACCACAACACACACACACACACTTGAGTGTTTGAGGAAGGTCACGGTGTGGCCTGACGGCTGATGCGTGACGGTGCTGTTCAGGGAAAGAATACCTAATCAAATCAAAACAGCAGCAACCAAGACACACGCGCGCCAATTGAAACGGGTTATTTTCAGAAGCGAATCTTATTTGCCACTAAACAGGAGGGCTTTCAGAGCATCGAGAATCTCGTTAGGCTGGGTTTTTGGAGTAAGTGGCAGCTTCAGGTTGGAATTTGTTGGGTGGAACACACAGACACACAGATGCTCTGAATTGGGGAAACACCCCAACTTGAGTCGGGGAACGCACTCGACGGACTGGATGTGATGCTCGGCCAAGGACACACACACACACACACACACACACACACACACACACACACACACACACACACACACACACACACACACACACACACACACACACACACACACACACACACACACACAGTTGGATTTGTGAAAGGCAAAACTGGATTAGCTTGCTGGTGCTACAGCGGAACACACAGAGAATTTCCCTCCAGATTGGAGTGTTTGTACCGCAGTCTATGCATAAGAAGTGGACGAAGTCGTCGTGACGTCACCCATCGGTTTGTGGACCGCCGTTTTGAAGCCTCGAGGTTGGTGAGGTGGCCGTCGCCATCTTGGATTTCAGCCGTCGCTATATTGAGTTTTTGCTGGCAGTGAACGGAAGTGATCATATTTGGACTGTGTACGTCTGACGCAGAGACGCCGTATACGACTCCGGTAGCGGCAGAGACCTGCCAATCACAGTAAGCCCGCCCCTAAAGCATACCCTGATTTATGGTCCATTTGACTCTAAATGGAGCATAATTTACGAAATGAAAATCATGCTGTATTAAAGAAGACTTGAAACTAGAGATTGAGACCATTAACTCATGTTCACAATGTTTACTAAGGGAATAAATCAAGTGAGAATTTTCTCATAGACTTCTATACAATCAGACTTCTATACAACCAGAGGAGTCGCTCCCTTCCAAAATTGGTTTCACTTTTCAGAACCGGAGGTTGCCGCCTGGGAACGCACAGAGAATCTTCATTCAGATTTGAGTGTTTTTAACCTTTGGAAATCAAAAGGTTTCTCTCCGCAAATTTCTTGGGGGGGGGGGTGAGGGCGGGGGTTAAAGCATACTACTAGTCGTCACGCCCAAATCGCATCCATCTTCGGTGTGGCCCACATCCCCGCCTTTACAGAAACAACACCTCTTGATTCAGTATATTTTTATTTTGTTAAAGTGTCATGAACATCATCAGGTCGCCTGCTCATAGCTGCTGAAAGCATCTGTGTCAACGGAAAATATTGTGACGGATTGAAAAGTCACTATCATAGAAAACGGCTAACATGAACAGAAAAGCCATTCAGTCCAATCATCAGGCCACTAGACTATAAAAAACTTTTACAGAAAAATAGCTACATGAGGCACCAAGAACTTGACCGAGAACAACACCTGCAATATTTACCGACCGCTGTCAAAATAAATAGGTTACGGACCATCTCCCTCACGCACATCAGCAGGGACTTTACACAAATCTACGAGCGACAATAAATCCTGTTGTATGCTTTACAAAGCCCTGAGCTCTGTGAATGCCAACCTGCTCTTTTTGGAGAGGTAAGCTGGGATATAACCATATCCGTGGTATATATAGGCTCTACTGCGTCACAGCGGGGAGGGGTGGGGGGCTATGTGCATTTATAGTGGAGAAGGTTGGCTGTGTGCGTGTGTGTGTGTGTGTGTGTGTGTGTGTGTGTGTGTGTGTGTGTGTGTGTGTGTGTTTTCTTGGGATACAGGCTTGATTCTCCTCCTCCAGCGGTGCAAATCCACCTTATTGATTAGCCTCCATGTGGCTACACTATCGATCCTCTGACTGCCAGACCCACAGAGAGCATTGCTTCCTATGTGTGTGGTGTGTAGGTGTGTGCGTGAGTGTGTGTGTGCCGTTATTAGTCACAGAGCGCCGCTCCTTTGGCTGCCCTTCACACCGTCCGCTCAAACTAACTCCAATCGACCACAGATATGCTTTAGCTGCTGCTGCTGAGCGCGTGCGCACACACACACACATGTGTTTGTGTCACATCCAATCTCGGGGAACCTTTGAGAGCCCAACTCAGTCCAGATGTGCAGAGCACCTAGCGATAAGACACTCCCAAAATCCCTGAACGGAATGAACACACACACACACACACACACACACACACACACACACACACACACACACACACACACACACACACACACACACACACACCTTAATTTCTATCTCCAACAAAAGGCAAGCGCCAGTGTTGCATGAAGGAAAGCAGCCTCTTGTTCTCTTTGATAATTTATTCATGGGGCTGAAAAGAAAAAGACAACACGCGCCAGCACTCCAACGGGACGACACAATGATTTAGTCTTCGCAGGGAGGGAGAGCGCGAGGGCGAGGAAAAGAGGGAGAGGGGCAAATGCAGGAGAGATGGCGATGAATGGAGGTGAGGAGGGAGGGGAAACAACTAGAGGGAGATAATGGAGACACTGTGTGGATTTTGTGGCGGTGAGTACACTCTGTCCTCTCTCCACTTTCTGTCACACACCTGTTCAGTCTCTTTCCCACGTTGTTTTCACTATCAAGACTTTGATTTATTTTTTCATTTACTCATCTTAAAAGGGAAAATCTGCCACCTCTTTATGTGGATGTCCAACCGGTGTTGTTGGTACACGTAGTCGACTGAAGCGATAAATTCCTCAGTGGGTGCTGCGCCGATCCAGGAAGCCGAGTTCGCTGCTGCAAAATGTGTTGTTGTTCCTGCCTCCAGCAACATAGACGGGACAAGACGAGACCGGTGCAAAGACGAACTACGAGCTGTTGTTTCACCTCGGATTTATAGTTGTGGGTAACCAGGGGGGCCTGATCAAGATGACGCTCAAAATCACCACTTCCCAAACCGGCTCTGGTAGTGGTAGCTAAGTGTCAATCACAAGGTAGCCACGCCCTAAAGCATACTCTGCTTTATGGTATATTTCACTCTGAATGGACCATAATTTACTAAATTAACATCATGCTGTATTTAAGAAGACTTGAAACTAGAGATTGAGACTATAAACTCAAGTGAGAAGTAGAGTAATTTTCTCATAGACTTCTATACAATTAAGACTTTTTTTTGCAACCAGAGGAGTCGCCCCTGCTGGCCAGGAGAGAGAATGCAAGTTCAAGAAAATCCCGCATTGGCTTCACTTTTCAGAACCGAAGGGTTGCCCGCCTGTCAGTTTCGTTGTGTAACTCAAGCAAGAAAACAAAAAAAATGTCACAAAAAATTCCCTTTAAGACACCAACAGTGGCTATAATAAAGTCAACTATTGTGAAAAATCACGATGAAACTTGTCTACAAGCCTGACCTTTGCCCCATCCTAATCCTCATCTTAACATTTAAACCCTAAAAACTATTTCAGAGGATTTCCTCAGCTTTCCATTTGTGCGAGGACACAAGTACAGAACACACACACACACACACACACACACACACACACACACACACACACACACACACACACACACACACACACACACACACACACACAAACTCAGATGCCAGCTTCCAATCAGAGCTGTGGTTTAATTAGTGCCAACAGGCACTGGGTAGGAAGTGTGAAGAAGAAGACAAAGTTGAGCTTTGACAACCCCAATCAAGCTGAATATAAATGGTTCATTTGAACACAGAGAAAAAAAGACAGACTACTTGATATTCTAGTGTGTCTGTCAGGCTGAATGTCTGTGCATGACTGTCTACATTCATAACTACACCTGTGTGCAGTTTCTTTTCCCCATATGATCCATAGATTTGCATGTTCTGTATGTTCAATCTCAAATCAGACGATCACCTCCGATACGGGGATGTCTCTTGCTGAATATGTTGCAACCATTTCATTTTGAGATGGCTGAGCAGAAAACTTAATAACTTAGTTAATTTTACATTTAAATGCCCATCATCTCCCAGAGTTCCTCCTGTCAATTAAAAGATACATCAGCCTGCCTGCCCTTGGGCTGAAAACACAAATATAATTGATTTAGTCTGTGAGGAGAGAATTTAAGTGAAATACTGTCCACAAGGCTATCCTGAAAACAACGTGGCATGAAAAAGGCCCCACGAAAATGAGTATTGGCTGAAATATTGCAAAGCTACTACTAAACCATAGGCGCTATCCTTAAAAAAAAACTAAATCTTACATCACCCCTCTCCAAATTAACAGAGAATTATTAAAGCACATTCATAGGCCATATGCTGGAACTCATTCAACCATCTTCTGCAACGCCAAATATGCTGACAATATTACATTAGACATGCTTGAGGTTGGGATGTTCAGGCACGAGCATGTCATCCATTAATAAAATGCTATTGGATGCCAAATGTAAGGATAAGCACCTAGACAACTCAGCACTTGTACAAAACATGGATGAGCTACAAAGCAAAGCTACAAATTAATTCATCACTATTCAACAGACGCTTTATGTCTCTTATTTGTCTCTTTGTAGTCTTTTAGTGTCTCTTTGTAGTCATTGTGCATCTCTCTGTGGTTTTTGTGTCTCTTTGCGGTTATTTAGTGTCTCTTTGTAGTTGTTTTGTGAGTATTATCGTTTTGTTTCTCTTTGTGGTTGTTTTGTGCGTTTCTGTGGTTTTGTGTCTCTTTGCAGCAGTTTTACATCCCTTTGTTGTCATTTTGTAGTCAATTTTTTTTATCTCTATGTAGTCGTTACGAATCTCTCTGTGGTTTTGTGTCTCTTTGCGGTTGTTTTGTGTCAGTTTTTATCTCTTTGTAGTAGTTTTGGTTTCTTTGTACCGTAGTCTTTATCTGTCTGTTTGTAGTGATTTTATGTTACTTTTATAACATTTTGGAGGTGAGGACCAGGGGGGCCCCCTGACACTTTGGGCCCCTGGGCCAGTGCCCCATCCATGACTCTAAGAAATTGTACGCACCGTCTCCTGAGATGCCACCTGTGTGTGGGTTTAGGGCCCACACACACCCATCATCACAACTTTATGGCCAACCTGGATTATGGATTATTTTTACATTCTCATTTTCTGCAATGCCTTTCGCACACCATGGCATTACGGTGAGGACAAGATTGTGTTAATGACAAATAAACTATGGTTAAAGGTTTTGGCTAGTGGCTAATGTGGTTCGTAAAAAAAGTTAAAAAGGTTAACTGCAGGTCTGTGATGGGATGCAAATTTGGGTCTACATGAACCCTCGATCAACAATCCCAGGCTTAAATACCTGACCTTAAATAACGCATGTAGGACAAACAACTTGCTACACTGGAACTGAATGCTTGAATGTAAATCATAAGCTGCAGATTAGTCCAATAATAACCAAATTACTAGGATACTGAGCTGCTAATACAACATCTGTTTAAAGTTGACATTTTTAAATCTGCAAACAGTTGCAGCTTTCATACAACTTCTGCAAACTAACTTTTCTGATCTAAAGACACATCTGAACTTTCCCATTACCAATTATAAAACACATGCATGGTGACTGTATCAATGTCCGGTGATGCACCAGGAAGGGACATGGTTTTTTTTTACCAGCGCAAGAGAGCAGAACGAGAGAGAGAGACTGGTTGCTTTTGATCACGACAATAAAATCAACCTAAACCGCAAATCATGACTGGACATTGAACTTCTTGTCTGAGTTACAATCCGACCAAAATGGTGCATCAGTGGCTTTTTGATGCAAGTTTTGTTTCGATATTTTTTCTCTTAGACAAATAGCCATCACAGTGACCTTTCAGGAAGTACAATCCAATATGAATATTCAAGCAGCTCATGTGAACAGTCAGCTCATGGACTGCACTTCTCTATTTCTCAAAGTCTACACAATATTGATTGAGTCACGTCGAACATTCAGGTGACCTGACGTGTCTCTTTCTATCTTACTAGAACCATGACTCCCCTTCAGTCCCTGTCACTGTTAGGAGTAATGCACAAGTCAAACTACCGTTTAGGGGACTGATATGCTGAGAGAAGGTTTCAATCACTATCACACCAGACTGACGTGCCGTGAAGGGACAACATTGGCTAACATCTGCCTGAACACCTGTATTATGGTACACTAGGGACAAATCTATACTTTAGTATGCCTGATAAAAGAAACTAAGAAGGCAACTTCCATTATAAAACCAACTTGTTTCAGCAAATATAGCCTTCCTAAGAGCAAGTTGGCGTCTAGTTCTGTAATATGCAATTTAACAGTTATTTAGCAAAAGTGAAAACTTAAAGTTCAGAAACTTTAAGAGGTGTAGGCCTGTCACAATAAAACATTTTGTTGGATGATATATTGTCACAGAAATAATTGCCCAAAACAATATTATTGTCATGTTATGCCACTATTACGATGAAAATATAATAGCATAATAATGCAAGTGACACCCATTTAAAAGTTTTACACTTTGAATTTCTAAAAATATTCGGATATTGGAATTATATTACAAGGAATATTAAAATATCCTAAAAATAAATAAATCAAACAAAACCACACAATCAAAACAATAAATGAAATGAACTCTCAGGCTCTGTTAATGCGCAATGTCTGCTCAATGCCCAAGTCTTATAATTGTAAGAAAAACCCTGCTGTTATTAAAAAACACATGCAATATCGAGGGCAGCGAAAAATAATCATGTCCATATGTATTGTACGACAAATCAATAGCGTAAAAACGATTGAGGACATGTCCAAATATTTTACGATAATTCGATAATGTAAAAATCATCAAAGTCGTGTCCATATATTGTACCATAAATCAATCAGTATAAAAGTTTCTGAGGTCATGTCCGTATACAGTACGATAAGTTGACAGCGTGAAATCTATAGGTCAAGTCCATATATCATACGATAAATTGAAACCATTATAATTACAGAGGTCATGTCCATATATCGTACGATAAGTCAATAGCATAAAAATGATTGAGCTTATAACCATATATTGTACGATAAGTCGATAATGTAAAAATCATCAAAGTCGTGTCCAGATATCGTAACATAAATAAATAGCGTAAAAGTTACAGAGGTCATGTCCATATACAGTACGATAAGTCGACAGTAATTATTGTACCAGGCCAAGAGGTCAGCATCCAAATCAGCATCCAGCCTTATTTTATTTAGTTAATCTCATCAAAGTTGAATCATACTGTATACACAAACAGAGTGAAGAGGATCAGGTTCAGGTTCAGGTCCGGGAACTTCTAGAAAGATATGTTCATGCATGAAGCTGAGACCTTTTCGTGCACAACCGTCTTACCAGCCTTGAAGCAACCCTTTCACCTGCACCTGAGGTCTCCAATGTCACCTCCATCAGATTTACATCAGTCAGAGTTAGACTGACGTTAATCCCTAAAAACTTATGGTTTGTAGTCCGAGTAGCACCGACCAGTCACGTTTGTGCCGGCGGCTTTGGTTGAATACAGGCTAACAGTCTGTGTGGAGAGCAAAAGAGGCAGAACTAATTGGCCAAAATTCAATCTTGGAACCCATCAGCTTTTTATTAGCCAGGCTAATTGGCTACATGTGAAACAATTGCGGTAGTAGACGTCGTCTCTCAACTCGGTCTCCATTCTCGCGTCTCTAGTTGCTAGCTGGACTGTAAACAATGGCCGACACGCGGAAGGAGGATGTCTCTCACACCTGAAGCCCAGGAACTTTGGCCGTTGCCCCCCAGAGGCTGAGTCTTCGTCAGACCGATAACGGATGGGTTTCCGACATTGGACTGACGTCACTATTCCAATCACAGAACTTCTGCAATTTATTCCTTTGTCGTCAAACAACACACAATAGTACACAACCACACTTTAAAACTCAATTATCCAAACATGAGTTGCACCGAAAGAAAATTGTAATCAAAACAGAAATGGATGGGCAATCAAAACCCAAATAAACCCCTTTCAACACTGCTGCAGAAACAGCGAGGAAATAACGAATGCTTCAATCATTTTCTGAATTAAAAGTCTTTTGAGGCCGAGCCAACGGAGTCCTTCAGCAACAGAATGGATTCATAAATTATTTCTATATTATTGCCATGAATAATACCTCTGCATTTCCATATACTTCAAGGAGTTGCACATTAATTATAGATGCAATATAATAAATACATTCTTTGTTATAGCGCATCTATACTTCATTAGGTAGAATACAAACAAGAGGGGAGGGGGGGGGGACAAAACCATACTTCAGTAGTAGGTCAACCCTCTTTGTTGTTTCTAGTCGTTTAAGAAGTGTGTTGAGTGACCGGTTACGGATACAGAAGCTCCACAGAATGATGCCGATGCTCTTTTTGACACTTTCACTTTTTGTGAATGGTGTGAAGGTTTTGTTTGTACATGTATTGTTTTTACAACTGATATTGTTCATTTAATTTTTATTACCCATATTGTTAGTCTAGTTTTTACTTGTTGCATCACTTGTGATTGGCATTTTATTTTTTTTTTTATTTTTTTTTTTTTTTAAAATCAATCAATTGTATTCATATTGTTTTATTTTTCCTTTAGTGGCTCCTGAGCTGCACTAATGTCCTCTTGGAAGCTGTGTTAAGTTTGTTTGTTAGTGTCAGTGCTGTAGTGGTCATATGTCTTCCAAATGTTGCCTTTTGTGACGTCTCCGATGACCATCTAGCTTCACCTGTGAGGATCCAAGTCATAAGGTTAATGGTTGTTTTCATTATTTATTAAAACTCACACTCAAAAACAAGCAGCGATGTATGAGGGCAATCGGCTCAAAGTCGTCGTGCAAGACATTTCATAGAATCTAGCCAAACAGAAAATTAGCAGCGGCTGAGGGGCGTGTACTCGGCCGTGTGTGTATGGTAGTTTCGTTAGCTGTTAGCTTATAGCCAAACACACCGTCCAAAACACTAAAAGTCAGCCAACTGTTTCCCCCCACAGGGCGCAAGCTGTTGTACCAATTGTGGCCCCTACCAGCCAGGGGCCCGGTTAGGAGTAGTTAGTGAGGAGTCAGTCAATGACAGTATAAAACAGCTAATAGAAGGTGTTTTGAGAGCGTTTGAGTCACCGCAACCACGAGAAGTGGAGTTTACTGGACCGGAATGCAAGATTAGCCGTGGACAGACACGGAGGTGCGCGCTCACTCGCACACAAACGATTTAACGCATGATCCTCCTGGCTAATTGTCGAGATATCGTGTCATCGCTGAAAGTTATCTAATTAAAACTAACCTAAACTAATCGAGAACAAAGACCGAAGAAGGAAAAACAGCAAAGGGTAGAAGAGCGGAAAGCTAAACAAACGAACACAAATTTTTATGTTTACGTGTGTGTGGGTGTGGGGTATTCAAATCAAGCATCTAAGGACAGAGCGTGTTGGATTTTATTTATATATCAATACGGAAGATCAGCACAAACTATTCTCTCAGCAGCTGCAATCCAACAATATTAGAATAAGTAACTGGTGCATTCACAGTATTCCACACAGAATTTTAATAAGAGCTGCTCGCGTAAACCTCTCCAAGGAAGAAAGGAAATGAAGTGATGTGAACGGAAATGAAACACAGAATCTGATTAAAGCTCGGACCGCTCCATCCAGTATCTCCACTGCAGATATGTACGGTGTACAATCCGCGTGCAAAGATGAAAGGGGTGATATAGGGGTTATGTCATGATGGCGGAGTACTGTGTGTCTTTGTTTGAGAGAGGGAGAGGGGGGGGGCACAAAGCAGACTGAAGGGTGAGAACAGTAGGGCGAGGCAAGTAGATGGTAAGTGAGGGACAAGGCTAAAGAGTGAAAGGAAAGAGAGGGGAGTGGAAAGAGGGTGGGGGTGGGAGAGAGATACAGAGAGAGACAGAGAAACGTGGCTGTCAGCATGTTTCCTGCTATGCTGGAGATTAAACAGCTTTCAGCATACACTTGGACTAACAAATCTGTCTCTCTCACTCACACACACACACGCTCAAAAGAAATATCCTCAAACACCTCGACACTGGGGTTCATCGACAGCGGGGGGGTCAGCCGATAAGGCGAGAGAAAAAGGAGATGGATGCCACATATCTCTGCCAGCACACACACAAAGATATTAATTCCTGCAAACATGTATCACAAACACCAATGTGTAACAGATCAGCAGTTCAAGTGAAGTGCTGCAGAGTCCTCCTTCCTTTTCCTCTCTCTTTCACGCTTATTTATCGACGGAGAAGTGCCCAGGCAGCAGCAATGGAAGACTCTGTGCTTGCGTGCTTGATGCTCCGACATTGAATGGTGACTACAATCTCCATATAATACAAAATCTGTTTGTTTGAACCACCTGTTTAATGCTAGCTTGGGTGGTGCTGTGCCGGCTGACAATACGTTTGTTATTGTTGGCTACTTATTAATAATTGTCACGGTTAAGCTTCTCTTCTCTCCTACCACTCTCTCACTCACCTAATCAGCTCAATCACTCTCACCCGTTAGTCACACCCACCTCGTCAGCTCAATCACTCTCACCCGTTAGTCACACCCACCTCGTCAGCTCAATCACTCTCACCCGTTAGTCACACCCACCTCGTCAGCTCAATCACTCTCACCTGTCCACTCTGCTGCACCTACTCCCTCTGGTATATAAACCCCAGCTTCACACACATTCACTGCCAGATCGTTCTCTGTGTTATGCCAGACCTTCAAGCACTTTTCCCTGCGGTCGGTTCCCCGGTACGGCCCTGCCTGTTTGGACTTCTCCGCCTTGCCTCTGCCCCGGTAAATCTCCATAGCCTTCCGTCCCCGTCTGCCTTCTTTCTTGACGGCTCGGCGTTCGACCGAGTGGACCTCCCTACAAGAATCGGAGACTGTTTCCCTGTTGTGCGTTTCTGCCTGAATAAAGCTTGCTCAAATGATTCACTGTGTCCGTCGTACTGCATCTGGGTCCTTACCACCACCCGTTACAATAATAATCATTAATAAAGTTTCAAAAATACACAATATATGATAAAAGAGCCACGCTCCCGACTGGTCCATCATTTATTGGATGGATTGCTATAACATTTTGTAACTACATTAACGGTCACCCAAGGGATGCGTGCTAATTACTTTGATTCCTTTCTCTTCTAGACCTCACCATGAGGCTGAGCATTTTGGATTGGACAGAACTTTTCTCACAACTACTATTGTGGGGACTGCCATGAAATGTGGTTCAGACATTCATGTTCTTAAATGGGGTAATTGTAATAGCTTTGTGACTGACTTTTTCCTGTGGCACCATCATTGGGTCGAACTTTCAACTGGTTAAATACTGTGCAGGAATGAGTGCTGAAACCAGGAATTTAGTAAGTTGTAAGTATAACCCTGATTACCAGATTTACAACAGTACTTTCACATTATTAAAAAAAAATTTGGGTGGTATATAATTTAATTACATTAAATATTGGTTGAATATAAAATGTTTTACATAAAATTAATAAATTATACCTTACTAAAAGAATACTCTTCTGTAATTTTAAGCCCGATTATTTGTATTAAAGTGTTCAACCATATTTATAGGTAATTTAAATTGTTTTCACAAGTGTAAATATCTTTCATTAAATGTGAAAATGCCTCAAATATAAAATTAAAGCAAAAAACCTTCAATTCTAGAAAATTACTGTACTTTTACGGGTCAGTTATTTACCGTTATTTTACAGTATTTTATTGGCACCCCAGGTGCTGGAATATTAACATGGAAAGGATAAAATGTTTATCAAAATCAAGTAAAGAGTAACATCTTTTACTTTAGCTTTTCATCAAGAGTAAAAACATCGATGGATAAATCAATATTAAAGTTTCTTTGAAGGTAAATGTATTTTTTGATGGGTGGCATAACATTTTATTACATTAAATATTAGTTCAATATACAAGATTTTTTACATTAAATTATATAATAAAACCAAAGTCAAACAACTATTTTTTAAATGGGTTTTTGGATAAATGCCTGTAATTAGAAATGCGGTTAACACAAGCTTTAAGGAGCAGCGTGTAGGATTCAGTGGCATCTAGTGGTGAGGTTGCAGATTGCAGCCAACTGAATGGCCCTCCATTCACCCCTTCCTCTCCAAGCGCGACGGAGGACCGACAGTGGCCTTCAGGTAAAGTAAAAACACAAAAGGCCTTCTCTAGAGTCAGTGTTTGGGTTGTTTGTTCTGGGCTTCTGGAGAAATATGGCGGAGAAACATGTTCGGTGACAGTTCTGAAATGTCCTGTTTGTGGGTTTATTCAGGAAGATGGCGTAATAATATACAAAGAGTCTGGAGGTAAATGTGTTTTCACCGATTGGAAATAATGACATGCAGACTTCTTTTGATTCCATTCAAATAAAATAAAAAGGCAATATTTCTTTTCAACATCGACATTCTTCTGACACTCGAGCAAACTGGTCTCATACATCGGCGTTCTTCACACCAGCTTCGGATACATTTAAACCGCAGTTACCAGAGACAAATTACTTCAAAATGTCCACTAAAAACAAGACTGGGATTAACAGCATGCACGCACATGTGTTGGCCATCTGCAGCGCAAAGACAACTTGAAGATTTATGATCGTGGTTCTGGTTTTTACGATGATGCCACAGACTTGGGTTTAATTGTGCGTTTTGTGACTGCAGGGGACGATGCATGTACCTCATTGGTGGGAAAAGCTCACCAACAAGTCCCTCATTACTCCCAAACTCAGGGGAAAAAATAAATCTACACTTCACAGAATGGGGGTCACGGTGCAGTGCACTACATACATGGTGTGTAGATGGATGCACGTAATGTGGAACCAAAGTTAACAAGCCCGAGTTTCGCCCCCGGAAAACTTTCCAGTCAGCTACGGAGAGAGATTTGAGTTATAAGACGAGGTTGGGGTGTTGAATTAAAGACTGTATATAAGAAGTGGACGTAGTCATCATGACGTCACCCATTGGTTTGAGGACTGATGTTATGAAGCCTTGACTTTGTCGATTTCATCTTGGATTACGGCCGTCGTCATTTTGGCTTTTTTGCAACCAATGAACAGAAGTTACCATATTTGGACTGCGGAGGAGGGACCATAATTTACTAAATGAACATGCTGTATTGAAGAAGACTTGAAACTAGAGATTGAGACCATAAATTCATGTTTACAATGTTAGGTAATAAATCAAATGAAAAGTAGAGTAATTTTCTCATAGACTTCTATACAATCAGACTTCTTTTTGTTACCAGAGGAGTCGCCCCCTGCTGGCCAGTTGAGATAATGCAAAACACTTCCGCATCGGCAGAACCGGAGGTTGCCGCCTGTTCCCGATACCCTCCTAATCGATAATGTAAACAATCATGAGCTATAGCGCCACAATATAAAGCACGATATAGTAAATCTTATTTTCTAATTACTTTTGGATGGAATTCATGCCTTTGCACATGAGACAGAGGAGAGATGATCACAAAGGTTTCAAACTGACGACATGGTCATTCATGGTCAGGGTTACAACCCATAAGCTATGTGGGCGTTCAATGATACATTGTATATTTTCAGAAACACCACTTAAGAAACTGTAGATAAAATAACCAGACAGGAATGTGTGCGCTATTGGCTATTAAAGTGATTTAAAACACCTGAAAAATAAAGCTTCTCCATCGGCCATCATCAGTGAA
Organism: Ophiodon elongatus; assembly: GCA_016806645.1. NCBI lineage: Eukaryota > Metazoa > Chordata > Actinopteri > Perciformes > Hexagrammidae > Ophiodon > Ophiodon elongatus. The sequence continues at coordinate 829,202 of JACSYO010002062.1, read as the reverse complement.
TCCGACGCATTACAAGCCACGGTTATCGCATCCTCGCCTTTTCGTGCAATCCTCCTTTGAACGCACATGCGAAGAAAGCATAAATCGGCACATGAATATTGCAGGAGAATAGAAAGAGCATACTTTAACAGGCAATAAAAAAGGTTAAAGAGTCCAGTTTATGAGCAGATGGAGGTAGAGTGAGAAATGAAGGCAACAGAGAACAGACCACTGTGTTACATTTCACTCTCAGTGGGTACCGATGCCCGTAGCCTTCGTTCCATTTCCCTGTAGTGGGCACACACACACACACACACACACACACACACACACACACACACACACACACACACACACACACACACACACACACACACACACACACACACACACACACACACACACACACACAGCTTCGCAGGCCATGGAAATATTCTGAATTTACTAACCATGACCCAGAAACACACACATACACTCCTTTGGTGGTGGTGCTGCTGCCACCCCTCCTCACGTACACGCACACGCACGGCAGACGTGCGCGTAATTGCGGATCATTCTGTTCGGACCAAGCTGGATTAACATGTCAAACCCTGGTTCTTTTCAAAACGCTTCTCGTAACACACGGCAGCCGGTTTTGCCTTTCATTTATCTTTCCAGCAATCGTCCCGATTTTCATTTTGAATCATAATGTTATGCAAGTTGTCTCTCGTGACGTCAGAGCGTCTTTCTCCAGTGCAGTGAGCGTTAACAGCCTATCTACATTTGAAAAAAAAAAAAAAAAGAAGCTAAATTTAGATAAATCTGCCAGCAGCAAGGGCTTCACTTATTACGCTGAGTGACATAACACTTTTTTTCTTCTTTTAAACAAGGACGCGACAATGATTACAGATATGTTGAAAATAAAGCCCATTTTGATGCAGCTGAGGTTCAAGTTTCCCTTTTTTATTTTTTACGTGGATGACATAGTTTTTTAAATATAGTTCACATGTTCACGCCCCCTGTGCATGAATGAGACACGATCCACACTGATGCATGGAGCCAAACTAAAGCATCTGTGAGCAAACATGAATGTTCATGAGGGGGTTTCCCCTGAGCATTCGCTTCCTGCATCGCAGAGGTGGAGCGACACTGCTGTCAACACATCACGCATTCATGGCAGCACACTGACACGCGCGAAAGAAAACAGCACTTCTCTCTTTGTCCTCGTTTTATTTTTTTTGGAATGCAATCAATGCCAGTGGGCCGCATTCCCATTTTTACTTCTCGTCTTGTTACTGCAGGTGCACTCAGAAGGCAGTTTTTGTGGCTAAAACTGAATTCAAGGGCCCTTCAAGACAATATCCTCAGCCACTACCGAGAGCTAAGAGCTTGTATAACTACAGCATAACAGTGATGTGCATATTCATTTGTGATCCATGACCATTTTTGTTGACCCCTTTTCACTCCAACGAAAAATATGTTAACCACCCAGACAAATTTGAACGCTAAAAGAAAATTGGCAAGTAAAAAGGAGGTTTAAAAGTTGTCAAAAAAATTTCCGTTTTCTCTGCTCTGAAACGCTGCAATGAAGGTTCTTAAATGACAACTTTATGAAGGCTCTTAAATGACAACTTTAACCTACGACAAATGACTGTTTTCCAGGTTACATAGAATCTATTATGAACGTCACTTGTACCTTTGCGTTGTTGAGTCTCTCCACTTTATCAATGTCCTTCTCTTTCTTCTTCTCCTCTTTTTGCTTTTCATGCTCCTTCTGTGACGAAAAAAAAGGGGATGATGGTGTAAGAAGTGGCATATTTGCAACCGCCTGTGCACTATACCTGTTTTTCATGGCATCTACTAAAACCACAGATACACACACTAAGGTTAGGCCCATAGAAATAGAATAGTAGAAGAGACATCCTTATTCAAATCGACGTAGCAGGATGGTCAGAGTGGCGGCCATTTTGTAGGGATAACTTCCACATAGACGAAACCGACTTACGGCAAGGTGAGGTTTTGCAGAAACCACTAAAACAAACAGTGGAGTAGTAACATTACGAGCTAGCCAGCTAGCTAGCTCGCTAATTGTGACATGCTCTAGTGGCCAGCTGGCTATGTAGCTATCTTGCTAATTCCGCCATGTTCTAATGGCCAGCTGGCTATTTAGCTAGCTCGCTAATTCGCCATGCTCTAATGGCCAGCTGGCTATTTTGCTAGCTTGCCAATTCCGCCACGATTTAATGGGCAGCTGACTAGCTAGCTAGCTAGCTTGCTTAATTCCACCAGGCTTTAATGCTACAACGGTTACAGCAGCAGCGCTGGGTCAAACAGTCCCTCCGCCTCACTCTCTTCCGGAGAAGGACAAGTTTCCTAGCTAACTATCCAACCGTCTGTCTTCGGAGTTGCGTCCGCTCTCTTCCCGGGCCAGCCACGACAACACTTTACGACCCCTACTGATGTGTGTGGACACCGTGACAACACTAACTAACTAACTAACAACAATCACCATTTTCTTTTGTATGAGTGACCCCGGAAAACCGCTCCTTGTCCGTTCTACTCCAATTCAATTTTGATGGTTAGGCCAATATGGCTTTTAATGATATCAGTAATAATGCACATTCATAGACACTTAATCTGACTGAATCCCAATGTAATTAATATACAGCCAGTCATTTCCGCAACATATCTTACAGTGATAACTCTCTGTCCTGCAATGCTACAATTAGCATAAAATACTGCTTAAGCATGCAGAAAGAAGGCCCTTTTCTTCATTAAATCATCATTCGACACCATTACAATATTCTGAAGGAGGGAACATGGGGCCTAATGGTAATGATTTGTTGTACCTAGTAGCAGGTTGAAAACAATTAGATCTCGCTTAGTAATGTGATTTTAATGCACTCACAATGCAGATCTAATGTGCAGGCATTATTAGCGTACGGAGAGTTGATGTAGTGTTTGCAGGTTAATGGTTCCGTCTTGCTTTGTTGTATGCAAATGAGCCGGTGCTGATGCCAGCAACCAACAGGCTTTAGCTAATGACTGTCAGGCTGCCAAAGAGAGAAGCTTTAGCTTAGCGGGTTGCAGCCTACAATCTAGCCATTATAATAACAATGACAGTCTGATTCTCTCCACGTCTCCCTCTGTCTCCACTCTCAATGCAATTCATTTACTGGCTGTTTATGTGCATAGTTATTTATGATTGGGGTTATTTTTCTTAAGTACATAATAAACAATACTACATAATCATCAATATTTACAGTGATGCAAATCAGCATTGACATTGAGAGGATTTATCATTCTACAGCCACTATCTTTTGTGAGCGTGTATTCTGTCAGTTTTCTTTTTTTTTTTTTTTTTTTACTTCAGACTAATGGACTGAAATATTAAAAAAGCCAAACACAGCACAGTGCACAACACACACACACACACAGAGACTGGGCCAAATGTCAAGGCTTGCCACTGGGGATTGTTTTTTTTGGGCTTGAATTTGAACTTCTGAAGATTTTTCTGCAGACTTCATGGTAGCGGAACGGACGCAACAATGGCAACTGTTCACACATGAACAGAATTACAGATACTGCTGTCTATTCCGTTTACACTGATTGACATCCTCGGGTTGTTCATCTTCAGCACAGAGCATAGACTATATTTTGGCTGCATTTCTGTTGACAAATCAGCAAATCTAGAGTTTATTATCTTTCACGCTGTGGCAGGCACCAAGTGTCTGACACTATGAGCTTATTAGACTAGCATTAGACAATTTCTTGCAGCAGCATTAGCAGGCTGCTAGTATTGTACGCCCGTATAAAATATAAAAAATGCATTTATTTTAAGGTGCACATTTTGCTGTTTGAGGTCCCTATTCTCCTCCGCGAATCGGCACCTTAACGTGGTGGAGGAGTTTGAGTGGCTCAGTGATCCTGAGAGCTATGTTGTCCATGGCATCAGCCCCTGGTAGGGCCTTCCAAGGCAAAGAGGTCTCGGGGGGGGGTGGGGGAGAGCCCAGACTAAGAGCGGTTAAAAACACCTGATGTATAGCAGTACACGGACTTCAGCCACCTCGCCCAGACCAGAGAAACCGGGGCACCCTCCACGAGCCAGACCCAGGAGGGGAGCTCGCCGGCAAGGGTCTGGTGGCCGGGCCTTTGCCCATGGGGCCCGGTCGGGCTCACCCTGAAGAAACGACATGGAGCAGCCACCCTGTGAACCCACCACGCTGTGGACAAGCATCGGGGCTAGGTGCAATGCAGACCAGGCAATGACGGAGATACCTGGCGGGGGGTGATTGGGAGGAATGGCTTGCCTGATCTGAACCCAAGTGGTGTCTCGTTATTAGACTTCTGTACTAGCCACGGTTTGGCCATAACGAACACCATGTTCGAACATAAGGTGGCTCATAAGTGTATCTGGTACCAGAACACCATAGACAACGGCGATCAATGATCGACTTTGTAATCGTATAATCTGATCTGCGGCCGTATGTCTTGGACACTCAGGGGAAGAGAGGAGCAGAGCTGTTAACTGATCACCACCTGGTGGTGAGTTGGATCAGATGGCAGGGGAGCCGGCTGGAAAGACCTGGCAAGCCCAAAGGCGTAGTGATGGGGAACTGGGAACATCTGGCGGAGGATTCTGTCTGGGAGGTCTTCAACTTTCACCTCCAGAAGAACTTCTCACACATCCCGAGTGAGGTTGGGGACATGGAATCCAAGTGGACCATGTTCAAAGCCTCTATTATGGACGCGGCCGCTAGGGGTTGTGGTCGGTGCCTGTCGTGGCGGCAACCCGGTGGTGGACACCGGGGGTGAGGGAAGCAGTCAAGCTGAAGGAGGAGGCCTTTCGGGCCTGGTTGGCTCAGGGGTCATCAGGTTTGAGGGTCTCGGGATCACCTCTCTGCTGTTTGCAGATGATGTGGTCCTGTTGGCCTCCTCGGACCATGACCGCCAGCATTCACTGGGGCGGTTTGCAGCCGAGTGTGAAACGGCGGGGATGAGAGTTAGCACCTCCAAATCTGAGGCCATGGTGCTCTGCCGGAAACCGCTGGATTGCTCCCTCCAGGTGGGGACATAGTGCCTACCGCAGGCGAAGGAGTTCAAGTATCTCGGGTTCTTGTTCACGAGTGAGGGTAAGATGGAGCGGGAGATCGACAGGCGGATCAGTGCGGCTGCAGCAGTAAAACGGGCACTGAACCGGACCGTCTTGGTGAAGAGGGAGCTGAGCTGGAAGGCAAAGCTCTCAATTTACTGGCCGGTCTACATTCCGACCCTCACCTATGGTCACGAACTCTGGGTCTAGAGTTCACACAGTTCACGCTTTTGTTACTTCTAGTCTACTGCAATTCCTCAGAATGCTGCAGCTCGTGTACTAACAAAAACTAAGAAAAGAGATCATATTACTCCTGTATTAGCTTCTCTGCACAGGCTCACTGTAAAATCCTGAAATCCTTCTCCTCCCCTACAAAGCCTTAATTGGTGAGGCACCATCATATCTTAAGGAGCTTATGGGCGACTGTGGCTTAGTGGTGAGCAGGGTCGTCCTTCGATCAGAGGATCGGCGGTTCAATCCTCTGCTCTGCTAGTCTATGTCGATGTGTCCTTGGGCAAGACACTTAACCCCAAATTGCTCCCGTAGCTGTGCCTACGGTGTGTGAATGAGTATGTACGTTACCTACTAATGATGGGAAGGTGGAACCTTAGCCACTGCCATCAGTGTGTGAATGGGTGAATGATGTCATGTAGTGTTAAAGCGCTTTGAGTGGTCGGAAGACTAGAAAAGCGCTATACGAGTTCCATTATAGTACCCCGCTAGAGAGCTGCACTCACTGAATGCGGGGCTAATTGTGGTTCCTAGAGTCTTAAAAAGTACGATGGGTTCAGTTATCAAGCTCCTCGTCTATGAAACCAGCTTCCACTTTCAGTCCGGGGGGCAGACAGTCACCACATTTAAGAGTATAGGCTTAAGACTTTCCTCTTTGATAGCGCTTATAGTTAGGGCTGGCTCAGGTTTGCCCTGGTCCAGCCCCTAGATATGCTGCTATAGGCCTTGACTGCTGGGGGATATTTTAGGATAAACTGAGCTCTCCTCTTCTCTCTCCTTTTGTATGAATTCATATCCTATCAATGCACATTACTAACTCTACTTCTTACCGGAGTCTTTGTGCTTTCTCGCTTCACAGGTTTCCGTGGATCGTGGTTATATCTGGACCCAGGTCCTGCCCAACACTTTATCATTGTTAGTTGCATTGCTATTAGTATTGCCAATACCATTACTGCTTTTATTATCATAATTATTCTACTATCCACTGTTGCTGTTTTTTTTGGTAATTGTAACTTTTTCATCATGCTACTACTCTCATTATATGAATAATTTCTGTCATATGCACTGAATGTGTTGTAACTCTGTTATGTTGTTCATTCTGTACACATGACATCTATTGTACTTCTGTCCATCCTGATAGAGGATCCTCCTCTGTTGATCTCCCTGAGATTTCTTCTCTTTTTCTCCCCGTTAAAGGGTTTTTTTGGGGAGTTTTTCCTGAACCGATGAGAGGTACTTTATAATGGACTACTATAGTAGTATGTATATAGTGAGTTCACCATGTTCTAGTGCTGTATAAAGGTATAGTGAGAAATGTGCAAACAATGGTCACTAACCAAGCATTATATACCATCATCCTTTGCGAGGAGAGAAAGCGGCAATTCAACAACAGAAAATCCAGAGAGCCGCTTCTGGCACTTCTCTGTCATCATCTCACCTCGGACAGCAATAAAATACGCTCTCATAAGAGCAGAAACAGAAGAACCTGCCCGGCAACAGTGAGATCTAGACAGGTAGGCCCCTCATTTAAAAAGCTGATGGGAGCAACACACGTAATTCACCTTCTATTTGTTGCCACTTTGCTGTGGATGTGGAGTCCAACAATTATCAGCTCAAATAATCGTGATCAGGCGATTATGTAGTCGCCTAAATACGATCTTACCTCCCCACGTCACGTTGTTTCTAACTTTGGCTATTTAATCAGGTCACGTCTGCGTGCCCAAGAGCGAGTCCCCGTGCAGAGGTGCAAAGGATTGTGGTCGGTAGACATGGGCACACGCTCTTCAGAGCGACAGTGCCGTGTCTGAAACCGCTCCCCATCTGAATTCTGAATGTGATGCCCTACATGGACAGAAATCAACAATGGGTCAATCATTGTCTGCCAATTATCCCACAGTGCAACTTGTTGCATTTCATGCAGGCAAAATACATCAGCGCCATAGCGCACAGAAACAGTTTTGAAATCTCAGCGTACTGCTCGCAATAGAGAGTTTACTATGTAGGGAGTAGAGAGAGAGTGAACCATCTAGAAACACAAAGACGGCTCAAAAGCATCACAGCATTAAAAGTAAAAAAACTGTAAAGTTAAATAATGTTAATAACAATAAAATAAATTCAAGGGAGTGCTATCTTATTACAGTTGTACTGTGTGTATTACGTTCCGATAGCTGCTTCCATTCAGGATCCGGCTCACGGCCGAGAAAAAAAGGACAGGATTTGTTCAGCTCCGACGTTAATTAATCTCAAAGCTTTCATCCCTCCTCACTCTTTCTAGCAGTGAGTAATGTAGACACGAGTGACGTGGCAGGCATCTCATTTTCAGCGCCGTCACTTCTGCCAGTTAAAATGAACACCACTGGCAGCTTTGAGTACGACGGTGACGGAGAAAGAGGGGAAAATGGCACTCTTGGCCGTCCGCGAGCCAGCTGCCAAAGACCATTTGTGAGGGAAAAGAAACGGCACTATACCACTGAGTGGAGTCTCTGAGACGATCTCGTGGATCGCGTCATGCATCAACATTAGACACTCAGCAGTCTGCTAACTTGTTCCTCTCGCTACCAATACCAGCTGCTCTGTGTCAACAATATCGGGTTGAAAATAATAAAAAAAAACATCCACGCAGGCTGAAATCAAACCATTACGGGAGAGGCAGTGACTTAAACTTAAGTGAGAGTGGAAGAGCTACGAGTAAGGAAACCTCCGCTAGCCGCTGGGCTAATTCACGGGGCGGGAAATGCCACAGGCATTCAGTGGCCCCTTCTCAGAGCTGCTGTGTGAAAACTTTGCTTTTGTAGATTACAGCACACTTGTGATGCACTGCGGAAGGATTCCTGATTTGTAATGTTTAAGTTCTTACATGGGTCACACAGATAATATTTCAGACTGTTGTAGTCTGATTCTTGAAAGCACTCTCCAAACAAGAACTTCAGATGTATCCGAGTGCTTGTATAAATTGATGGAAAAAGTGGCCACGACACATTGAATCGTCGATCAATCTGGGACGCCAGTGAATATTGACTCCACCAATCAATATTTTAAGCTCACCAAATCAATAGTTCACATCTGGGCCCCCAGTATCTAGAGAAAGTAGGTATTTTTTATTTTTCTTTTTGGTAAAAGTCAGTATTTTATTTTAATTAGTGGCGATGGCTTTAATAAAAAAATAAAAGATCTTATGCTGCTCATCTAATTTTCAGGTTGACGCAGGTTTTTGGACATTCATCAGGCTGCCAGTTCAAACATGTTCTGCCCTCTCATCCAACAAAAGCTTATGACGGATTGTTGCCTTTTGAGTTGTTTAGAACTTAAAGGCAGGGTATGTCATCTTCCTCGAAAACATTTACATTTTAATTATCATTACATCCTGACAGCAGTCAATGAATCAAATGCTCTGCCGGAAAAAAAAGAAGAAGAAATCCGAAACCTGTGGCTGCTGCAGGACTGTAATAAGGCCGTCCAATCATTTTATTCGGCCCGATTGTAATGATTGGACTTTCATCGGAAAAGGGTCGGCAACACTGGGCTGGATAATTTTTTAAATCTAGCGCGCTCTTGCTAGTTTCTCAAGATTACCAGCGTTGCCTTTAAGTTGCTTACACATGTTAGAAACTAAGCCTAATTAGATTCAAGAAAGGATTTGAAAGGCTTCGGATTTAATGAGGTGAACCCTACCTGTGGATAAAAAAAGTTGACTTTTATGCTATTGTTTAGGAAAGTTGCCTTTAATTAAGTGAGAAAAAGGACAAAAAAAGAATGTAAAAAGATGTTTCTGATGCTTCCTTCGCGATTCGTGAGTCCAGTGAAGTTTACCCGACGTTTTAGATGGCTTTCAGAATAAAAGCCTCTAAACGAGGACTGTCGACGGTCGGACACCGTCCCAAATGATGTCGGCTGATTTATGTTGTCGCTTAGATAATGCGAGTAGCAGTGGGAAAACAATCTATAAGCATAGCCAAACAATGTACCGTTGACCGACTAGTCTACTCGGACTACTGACGAGGCAAACAGAACACAACCAACAGAAAAACACCACCGCACCGCAGAATACTGCACCTCCTGTCTGCTCCCGTCAGCCCGGGGGGGCGGCGAGGCACAGGGAGGAGCAGGGAGGAGGACTTGCTGGAAGACAGAGAATTTCAGACGGCGGGTTGGGTGAAGCCGGACAGAACAAGGAGGACAGGGTGAGAAGAAAGGGAAAAGAGTAGCGCTGAGAGAGTGAGAGGGCAGAGTTAATTAGAAGGGAACGGAGGAGGATTTTCTCATCTGCAGCGGAGTACTCTTCGCTTCAGTAGGTGCAGCGAGCCAATGTTATATTCGGCCTCGCAGCTGCACAGAAAGACTGGTGTCAAAAGAGCGTCTCGCGCACACACACGGTTACAGAGTGTAGTGATGACCTCCATTAACCTGCCGTTGACCTGTGAGACAGACCGAGAGCATGCTTGAGTTGAACTCTGGAGTCTACCAACAATAGCTGTTTGTTATCTCAAACCTTTTTTTTTTTTAATCTCTCGGCTCGACACAGTGTATTGAAGGGAAGGAAACGGTGATCAAATGCAACAGTAACACACACACACACAAAAAAAGCCAGGGCACTGTCGAGTGTGATCAAACACAGATTAGTTGGGTTGAGAGTGTTAAGCTCCTAAAGAATATCTATAGCTGTTTTTTGTTTTTTTCAAAGCTTTGACGTTGCTTATTCAGTCGTGAATATTCAACGTTATAGAGAAACGCTTAAACCTGCAACAACTTGCTTGAGGGCATATTTTCATATACTGTGTCTTTGATTGTAAAGTTGATACGGTGAACTCGTTTGGAAACCAGCATCCAGCAGTTACATGAGCATTCATTTGGGGTTGCGTTTGATGAATTCGATTCCGATTTTCCTCCTCTTTTAGCTCCGTTTTTGGTCTCCACCAGCTCCTGAGGGAAATATATCTATTTAGCTGCTACATGCTCCACTGTGTTCACCAGCTAGTCTCTAACTGGTGTCTATCAGCTGTTTGGTGCCCAGCAGGTAGCGTGCAGTGAGAGATAAATCATAACAGTAAACTGCCTTAAAACTTGCATTCTCTCTACTGACCTTCAGGGGGCGACTCCTCTAGTGGCAAAAAGAAGTCCGATTGTATAGAAGTCTATGAGAAAATTACTCTACTTCTCTTGATTTATTACCTCAGTAAACATTGTAAACATGAGTTTATGGTCTCAATCTCTAGTTTCAAGTCTTCAATACAGCATGATGTTCATTTAGTAAATTATGGTCCATTTAGAGTCAAATAGAACATAAAGTGGAGTATGCTTTAGGGCGGGCTTACTGTGATTGACAGGTTGCTGCAGTCCATAAACCAATGGGTGACAAAAAAAGTGTCTGCCTAAAGGTGTGTGAAAGTGCACAGCTTCCCTCAGATCAGACGAAAAACAGCCCCGTTCAGTATGTATGCATTTCTCCAGTGACAGACATCATCACAGTATCAGATGGAGAATCAAAGAGATTGAGAAGAATGGATGGAGACAGAAGGGAGATACAGAAAGGAGAAAGTCAAGAAAACATAATTCCCAAACACTGCATTTGCATGCATAGCACATGACTGCTTTCATGTTCCGAAGACTCAAGTGAATTCAAACGAAGTAAGTATTGTTTTTATTCTTCGGATGGGGAAAAGCCTTTTCATGCCTTTTACTGCTTGGTGCACACAGAATCTTTCATGAAAGCAGGCCATCTTAATACATCATAATTACAATAATAATTCCTGCCATTTCCAATATGTCTTCAAAATCCACACCAATCCAATCTGACAAAAATCCCATCAGCTGCTTAAATCTTTCCCACCTGTAATGAGACGTCAGTTAAAAGATTAAACTAAACAGTTCTGATGCTACCGTGGCCGGGTCTCTTATCACTTCCTTGTTTAGTCTTTGCCATCTGGCGGTTCGCTGCCTTTCTACATGCAGCACAGCTCCAGCTAGCTCCCTCAAGATCCGTGCCTCGTCTCCACTTACTGCCTCTCCACACAACGGCTGAACAGATTGATTATTCCAAGAAATAGTGAAAGAATTCAGGTCATGAAAAAAAAGCTAAAATATGGATGTTACTGAATATGTTGCACAAAGTACGGAAAACGCAACCAAACTCAGAAAACACAACCACATACAGAAACCTGCTACAAAATACAGAAAACAAAATCAAAAACAGAAACGTGCTGCAAATACAGAAAACACAACCAAATACAGAAAACAAAATCAAAATCAGCAAAACAAACAAATGCAGAAAACACAACCAATTCCAGACCATAGAATCTAATCTAGAAACTGTTTCCAGGGGACGCTAAAAAGTGATGCATATGGTTGGGACAAAAGTATTGTTGCCATTAGTTTTGACTTATGAAGCTAATTAAGCCAGCCATATGTCAGAGGTGTTGGAAAATGAGCTAAAATGTTTTTTTTGGGGGGTGGGGAGGATTTTAACATTGTGATTTTAACATTCAAATGTTATTGCAGATATGTGCTGTTAACCTAACGTATTATTAACCTGCAAATTAATTGTGAAAGGCTAATATGTTACCTAGCTAAAGTTACTTTCAGAATTGTAAAAAAAAGAAAAAGGTTCCTCAGAGAAGCTCGTTAGCTATGCTAGCATCTTTAGCATAGTGGTCAAGTGGCTGCTTCAAGCCCAGAATGGGAGATAAACAACCCAATACAACCATTAATCTTTCAACTGGGCAAACAACGCCAGGTGGACTTTCACTGGACTTTGTTGTACTTGTACCGCTATTCCAGCTGATTTTTCAACTCTGCATGTTAACTATAGCAACCTCTCACCACTTCCTTTTATTCAACCTCCGATAACAAAAAAAAAAACCTCTGGCCTCACCTTTTTATTATCTGATCAAAATTAATATGTGCTTATAAAAACATCTGGTCCCACCAAACATTTAAGAAGATTTAAGAAGAAGTCACGCATATTGTTGTTGTTGTTTTTACATATTTGACAGGTTTTTTGGGGATAGTTTTGATTTTTATTTCTCTTCTTGCACTTTTATTTCAAATAGTCACATTGAAATCCTTGTGAAGGAGTTGCCAACTAGCCATTGCTCTACTCTTTGAAATTCTCTTATGACTTTTGAACTCACGTACAGAAATCTACTAGCATTTGAAAACTACTGTGCACTGGATTTCAAAACATTAAAGCAGTTGTCGTAGTAATTCACACCGTTACACCGGTTTGTATGTGAAGCCTACTGAACATACAGTTAAAATATGTCAGATTTACATCGGCATTGGAACTGAAATAAACATGGGTCGGTGTGTCTCCACAATGGTTATTTATTTTTTCTTTGCAAAATGTGTGGTCAAATTGGTGAAGATGTTTTTGTTTTTTTGTTTTTTTTTAGCTTGTGTTTCGTCTTTTTGCGTGTTTTTTCTTAAACTTGCAATGCGTTGAGTTCTCAGGGCCACCGTACTTAAGCCCCCGGCTCCTTGGAAGATCCCCGACCACAGAATTCAAGGTCCATTCATCAAACTATACGACCTTCAAGGCGAAACATCGGAACAATTAACCACATTTTAAATGGATCCTTCTTCATTCGTGGTATATCTAACTCACATTATGAATGTGGAAGTGATACCAGGCTTCAGAGTTCTGCTACAGGTGCTTTTGTCAGAAGCTCTCATGAACATCTCACTGTTAAAAGCAGCCAGAGTTCAAATGAAAGCTGTTACATCATTAACATTGAACTCCTCCTCCTCATCCTCCTTCCTCCTCCTCCTTCCTCCTTCCTCCTCCCCCCCCCCCATTCCCACCCACGGGCAGAAACTAACACTGACTGTGTCTTTCTGAGGGCAGAACAGAAGAATTTTTTTTTTCTCATTTTTCATCTTTCCCCACTCCCATCCATCACCATCACCATCACCACACCCCACCCCCCACCCCCCCACCCCCCTCTCTCCTCAGCTGTTAAGGCATCAAACAACTGCCTGCTCTCGTTGCCCGTGGTGGTGAACGGCAGCACAGTCTAGATGCAAATTAATTTTGTCTCCCCCCTCCCCTTCTTATTCTGTTGATGTCTTTTAGTTTTTTTTTTCTTTTTCTCCCCCACCCTTCTCACAAAGCTTCCTCATCCTCCTTTGATGCTGCTGGAGATGTCGACACAGCACTAAACAGGCACAGATGGGCTGATGATGAAGATAAAGAGGAAAGAGGCTGGACGAGGGGAGTTAAAGGGGCGGGGGGAGGGTGATAAACAGTGGATAGTGATAAAGAGTGGATAGATAACAAGGGGAGTAGTGCGAGCTGGGTGAGGGAGGATGAACAGAGGTTATTAGGACTCGGAGATAGACGCGTCTGGCTATCTGCTGTGGCGACTGCTGATAGTGAGGCAGAAAGATGGTGAACGTCTTCACCCAGACGTGTCCGCCGGCCAGACCTTTCACAGCTTCATTTGTGCTCTTGCAGAGGACACTCGCTGAAGTTAAGAGTTATACGGGGACTAATGAAACAAGAATTGTGGCGGCTCAGGGAGGGTTTGAGACGTTTAAGCTGTAACACAAGTCCACAGTGTTCTCAAAGAACAAGAGCTGAATGACCTTGAGCTGTGTTTCGGGGGAAAGAAATGTGGGATCTTTGATTTGGAATCATCTCGATCGGTGGATTTGCTCACAGAGACAAAGCAAATAAGAGAAGACGAGAAAAGCCTTTATTGGTCCCCAGACTGGAAATTCGAGAGAAAAAAGTGCAGATAAATAGAGAAGTAACTAGAGCAGGCTGGTCTCATCCAGCATTAGAAGCTTTACCTATGAAAAACAATGCGCTGTAATACATAGAAATCCTACAAAATTAGTTAGTATGCTACGGTAGTCGTGAACGTGTAAGAATAAAAAGGCGTAAAAGCCAAAAGCTAACTCAAACCCTTTTTCAGCCAGAGGAC